>WBRY01000054.1:0-127227 GCA_011800735.1 Peronospora destructor | reverse complement strand
TTGGATAGCGAGTGCTCGACGACCAGCCACTCCAGTCTCGCCAGCGACGCGTCTTTCTATAGCGCGGGTGCTGTCGCGGAGACTGGAGCGGCTGATGGTTTTTTGGGGCGGGACGATCCACTAGGGGTCGGGTTACCTATGGTGGATCCGCCTGCCCCCGTTTTGGACTCGGACGAGCCCAATCAGGAGTCTTCTGGCGCCCCTCGCGCGGCGCCATATCTCGGCGCCTGCGGCGATTGGGGCGGTGCAACTTCGGACACGGGTGTATCACCTGCGACGCCCATTGCACAGGCAGCGACAGCACGTGACGACCCCTCGGACAGTCAGGCGCCCACCCGGTCTTCGAGCGCGACCTTGCGTCGGTTCGAAGATCGGGCAGCGGACGGACGTCCGCCCGGGCAGCCAATCGGCACGCCCGACCCGCCTGTACTCGGTTGGAGTATAGGGGACGTGCCACGTGTCGAGGATTCTGCCTCCCCCACCATTGGCCACGACGGCCTCGCGCACCCTATACTTGATCTAAGTATAGGGGGCTGCAACCTCCTTCGGCGCCTTCCACAGGCGCCTTCCCCAGCACCCAAGCGCGCCGGTCGGCTGAAGAAGACCCTTCCCTGGCCTCGTCTGGCCCTCAAGCGCGCCGTTTGGCTGTCCAAGACACTGCGATTGTTGTTTCGGCACCCGGCAGGGCGGCAGGCATGCTGCCCGACCCGACCGTGCCCGGGGAAGCGCTGGCCAGCGCCCCCCAGCCCCCAAGTGGTCTCCAAGCGCGCCGTCTGGCTGTAGAAGACCCTCCCCTGGCCTCGCCTGGCCTCCAAGCGCGCCGGTTGGCATTTGAAGACACCCCGTTTGTTGTTTCGGCACCCGGCAGGGCGGCAGGCATGCTGCCCGACCCGACCGTGCCCGGGGAAGCGCTGGCCAGCGCCCCCCAGCCCCCAAGTGGTCTCCAAGCGCGCCGTCTGGCTGTAGAAGACCCTCCCCTGGCCTCGCCTGGCCTCCAAGCGCGCCGGTTGGCATTTGAAGACACCCCGTTTGTTGTTTCGGCACCCGGCAGGGCGGCAGGCATGCTGCCCGACCCGACCGTGCCCGGGGAAGCGCTGGCCAGCGCCCCCCAGCCCCCAAGTGGTCTCCAAGCGCGCCGTCTGGCTGTAGAAGACCCTCCCCTGGCCTCGCCTGGCCTCCAAGCGCGCCGGTTGGCATTTGAAGACACCCCGTTTGTTGTTTCGGCACCCGGCAGGGCGGCAGGCATGCTGCCCGACCCGACCGTGCCCGGGGAAGCGCTGGCCAGCGCCCCCCAGCCCCCAAGTGGTCTCCAAGCGCGCCGTCTGGCTGTAGAAGACCCTCCCCTGGCCTCGCCTGGCCTCCAAGCGCGCCGGTTGGCATTTGAAGACACCCCGTTTGTTGTTTCGGCACCCGGCAGGGCGGCAGGCATGCTGCCCGACCCGGTCGTGCCCGGGGCAGTGCTCGCAGCCGCCACGGCTCGTGCGCTGGGTGCCCTTCGAAGCCCCAGCGACCCCTACGAAGACGCCAGTTGCAGTGGCGAAGGCTCAAGCGATGGCGATGCCTCGATGGACGACGACGCTGTTCTCCCCGCAAGTGATGACGACTGGCTCGGCCAGGTAGCTACGGAGCTGCCTGACCGAGCTGGATACACTGCAGTGGCCGCGGCCCCTCCCACGGGCACGCCACAAGCCCCTCACGCGGCCGTGTCCACTGCAGCATCTGTCTATGTCTCTGTTTATGTCCCACTTACCCATGACGACCAGCTCGGCGGGCCGGCTCGCATGCAGCCCGACCGAGCTGGGTATGCCGCTCCGCTGCCTTGCGGCGGCGAGCTGGCCTTTTCTACCTGGCCCTGGCCCCTGGTTGATGACTGCACACCCGGCAGGGCGGACAGCGTGATGTCCGCGGGTGATGCCAAGGTTCCTGCCACAACCGCAGCCGTCCCCATGGAGGTGGACCAGGGCGCGACGTGGCAGGCAAGCAGCCTCTCCCCGCCCCTGGTGCTTCGCGTCGGTGGCAAGCGTCGCCGCTTAAATGCCGCCGACGACGAGGACAACAACGAAGACGAGGCTGGGAGCCCTACCCCAGCGCTCAGGCTATCCGCGGCCAGCGCTTCCCCGGCCTCTGTCCTATCTGTGTATGCACACAATGCGCCGCGCTTCACGTGCACGCTGTGTGCATACACGGCATCTAGCTTTGCGTCGCTACGTCGCCACCGAGACTCACGGCACCGGCGCATCGGCTTCACCGACAGGTTCTCGGCAGGATGCGCGTGTGGCACGCCGTTCACGTCAAGGCTGGCGGCAGCAAACCATGCGAACGCATGCGCCAGCCTCTCTGACACCCCGTCTGCGACTGCATTAGCAGCAGGGGATCTCAGCCCCACTGCTATTGCAGTCAAGACAACCGCTACGGTGGCCGGATTGCCAACTCGACTGCCCCTTCCAGATTCCTCGGTGCTCGCTGTGTCCCCCCCACATGCGAGCACCACTGCTGACAAGCTGCAGGTGTCACGATGGAGCCCCCCGCTTCCAAGACCGCTGATTGCTTCGCGCGTTGCGTCGCACCTCGCCAAAGCTTCTGCCCCACGCTGGGGGCCACCACTGCCTCGCAGCGTGGTGGTCTCAAGGATTGCCGATCGTCTCCTCCCACCCGAGCTACTGGAAGAGGAGGAGACCAAGGCTGACGATAGCGACGTCGAAGACAAAGCTGGTGGTGATACCGGCGAGTGGCTCTTGCGCTTCGACGGTGCCTGCCGGTCCAACCCTGGACCTGGCGGCGCGGGAGCTGCCTTGTTTAAGCCTGATGGCCATGTCGTGTGGACTTGCTCTCACCACATGCCGGGCAGCAGCAACACGAACAACACGGCGGAGTATACCGCGCTGCTGCTCGGTGCAAGGGCTGCCGCCGACCATGGCGTCACGCACCTGCGAATCGAGGGTGACAGCAACCTTGTCATCCAGCAGGTGCGTGGCATCTTCGCTACAAGGAACAAGCGCCTACGGCAGCTGCGGATAGCGGTCAAGGTGGAGCTGGCGCGGATAGAGCAAGCAACGCTCCATCCGATCGACAGGCAGGCGAATGGTCATGCCGACCGCCTCGCCACCGCCGCCCTTGACCGCTGTGCAACGAAGTTGGAGTGTGGGGTGCACACCGATGGTACTGGTTGCACCTCCACCTCCATGCTTGACCCGGGCCCTGCAGCGACACCTCCCCCTGCCCCACCACTCGTCTCGGCAAGCGATGATGTGCCACTCAGCCCCGCCGAAGATGACATGGGAGACATTGATGACGGGGAGGTGTATGCAGCGATGAATGTGGGCCCAGATGCGGTTCCTCAGCGCCGTCCTCGTCTACGTCTTCGTACTTTGGGTGACGATGAGCGAGAGGCGGCGAGCAAGGTGGTGGAGCGACTGGCTGCAGCGTTGGCGGCCAAGGTCACGGACGCCGGCGACTGGGAGGAGGCGGAGGGCTACATCACAGCCCTCCCGTATGCACTGTACGATAAATTGCAGCCTTACTCCCAGGTCCGGAACCATGCCCCACCACGTGCTCCGCGATCGCAGCAGGAGTCAACGGCTTACCAGCACGCTGACGTTGGTGGAGCCGAGCAATCGGGTCGAGTGCAGTCTGCACGTGCTGCTGGCCTTCGCTCTCGACGTCGCCGCGGTCGCTCCGGTGGTGGCAAGCAGCAGAGGCACACGCGACCGCCTCGTGTGACACGCCATCACCGTGAACATCGGCTAGACGAGGCTTTGGATGCAATGCACGATGTCCAGCGAAGTGAACCGGGCAACCGCAAAGCTGTGGCCAAGGCTCGTCGCCGTGTGGGGAGGATCAACTCCTCACTCGCGCAGCAACGCCTCCGCCACCGGTTCGACACCGATGAGAAGGTGTGCGTCGAGCGCATTCTCACAGCGGCGCAGTCGGCGGTTACTGCAAGGACGAACGCAGGTTCCGCACAGCCTTCTGGGTCGCCTGTGTTGCCTTCCGAGGCCCCCGATGATGGTGGCACCTGCCCAATACCGGGTGCCAGGCTGCACGAGTTCTTCACGGCGGTGTCGAGTACGGTGCATGCTTTCGAACCCTTGGCGCCCACTGGGGCACCATTTCGCGCTGCTTTAAGCCGACTTCCGGTGGCATCATGCGACGTGGAGCTGCTGCAAGATGCGCCCTGTGCTGATGAGATTGAAGATCAAGTGCAGCGGGCCCGTGGAAGCTCAAGCCCTGGTCTGGACGGTGTTGGTTACGACATCTACAAGATGTTTTTACCCCAGCTTCTACCTGCACTCCATGCAGCATTTGCGTGCTGCTGGAAGTTCAAGCGGGTGCCGCAGAGCTGGAAGGTTGGTGTGGTGCGCCTGCTGTACAAGAAAGGCGATCGGCTCGACCCTTCCAACTGGCGGCCGATCTGCTTACAGCAGGCCATCTACAAGCTCTACACTGGGGTCTTGTCTCGCCGCTTTACGGGATGGTTGGATGCTAATGGAAGGCACGCGGAAGCACAGAAAGGCTTCCGAGCTATGAACGGCTGCGGGGAGCACAACTTTCTCGCAGCCATGCTCGTCGACCAAGCTCGGCGCAAGCACCAAGAGTTACATGTCGTGTGGTACGACTTTGCTAACGCCTTTGGAAGCGTACCACACGACTTGCTGTGGGAAGCACTTGAACGTCAGGGCGTTCCGCCTGACTTCATTGCTTGCTGCCGTGGGCTCTACTCTGATGCTGCATTTACGATTGGTAATGCGGCGGATGGTACCACGGCGCCGATTGCGTTGCAAGTGGGGGTGTTTCAAGGCTGTCCACTCAGCCCGCACCTCTTCACTGCCGCAATTGCGCCACTGCTGCATGCTCTTAAGCTGTTGCCTGATACTGGCATCAAGCTTTCCAGTGTTGACCGCCCCGGTGCTGCTGCTTACGCGGATGACTTGAAGACCTTTAGCAGCACCGTGGATGGGATTCAGCGGCAACACTCGGTGGTGCAAGACTTTCTTCGCTGGACTGGCATGGCTGCCAACCCTCACAAGTGCAGCACCCTGTCGGTTCAGCGGGATTTACGTGGATTGCATAAGACCCAGGATATTGGGCTGCAGCTGGATGGTGCCTCGATCCCCGCACTGAGTGCTGCGGAATCTTACCAGTACTTGGGGATCGGGGACGGGCTTGATCATGTGCGTCGGCGCGTTGAGCTGGCACCGGTTCTCGTGCAGCTCAAGCTCGACGCCACTGCTCTCTTGCAGTCCGGGCTGGCGCCATGGCAGGTGGTGAAGGCGGTGAAGGTTTACCTTTACCCGCGTGTCGAGTACGCCCTCCGGCACTTGAGGCCGTTTGCTCAGCAGTTGGAGGGCTTTGACCGACACCTTGTTCGTGGCCTTCGCCATTTGCTTCGCCTTCCTGTTAACGCGACGTCCGCCTTCTTTTACGCGCCCGTCTCGCGTGGTGGATTGGGACTATTGCCATTGACGGAGCTGCATGGTGCGCTGCAGGTGGCTCACGGGTGGCAGATGCTTCACAGCCCTGACCCTGCCATCCAGCGCATCGCACGCCAACAGCTCCGTCAGATTGCCGAGGCACGGTACAAGTTGCCCGTTGATGACTGGAAGGATCGTGACGAGGAGCTGGGCGAGCTCCTTCTCAACAGCAAGCTGGGGACGTCGGGCCCAGCACCACCTAAGCGAAGGAATGCTGATATTGGGTCGCTGTGGTTCGACGTCCGTGGTCACCTTCAACGCTTCGGCTTGCAGTTCGAGATGGCGCCAGCGGTGGAGGCGACTGGGACACCAGCCAAAAGGTTGCAGCTTCGCGTGCCGCACCATGATGATTGGTTGGACCATCGGAATGTCCTCAGGCACGTGAAGTTGCACTTGAAGAACAAGCACTGGGAACGTTGGGCCACAATGAAGGACCAAGGCAAGGCTGCTCGCACCCTTTCTGGTGCTGGAAGCGCCTTCCTCTCGCGACCCCGTGGGCTCTGGGAGAGCGACTTCCGCTTTGCGGTGGCTGGTCGTCTCAACCAGCTCGACACACACAGTGTTCTGAAGCGCAGGCGTCTACGCGCTCACGACAAGTGCAGAACGCCTGGGTGCTCTCGCTCCGAAACGCTGGCGCATGTCCTCAACCACTGCGCTGGCACGATGGATGCTGTCCGGGGCCGCCACGACGGCGCCTTGAAGATTATTGAGCGTGCTATCGCTTCGTCGTCGGGGAACTCGACGGATCGGGTCGAGATGCGAGTAAACCAGACGGTGCCCTCCCTCCCCGGTCCAGCGCTACGGCCAGATTTCCAGGTCTACAACCACACTACGCGTACTGTGTCGGTTGTAGACCTGGCAGTGACTTTCGAAGAGCAGACCGACGATGACCCCAAGACATCGTCGCTGGCGCGGATAGCGGCTGCCAAGAAGACCAAGTACGACTGTGTCAAGCGACACCTGGAGAGCCAAGGTTGGACTGTTTCCCTTTCGGCGCTGGTTTATGGCTCGCTTGGCGCTGTTGCTGGTGGGAACCTCGCGGTTTACACCGATCATCTTGGGATGCTCAAGCGCGATGCGAAGCGGCTGGACCGACAGCTATCTGTTGAATGTATCAAGTCCAGCCGCCGCATTTGGAACTTGCACTGTAGCAAGCACCGCGATCGTCAAGGCCAAGGTCAAGCTCGAGCTCAAGGCCCAGGTCCAAGTCCAAGTCAAGGTCAAGCTACTTCCCAAGGCCAAGACAGACGAAGACCAAGACATCATGCACGGGGCAGTCGGGGGACGGAGACCGGGGGGAATCCGTCCCATCCAGGCCGTTGCTAAGCGGATTCCGGGCCCACTGTGGCCGACAGGGCCATACCCAAGTAGGGAACCGCCCTTCAAGACCAACTGGTACGTTATAGTTCATTGTATGTGTGGTGCAACCTGTACATAAGTACACACCACATAGATTATATTAGGCATTTTATACCTAGGACTAAACTAGTTGGCAATACATACACTTCTCTGTTCTAATCAGTGTGAAAACTGGTTTCCCGACTTTTAGTCGGGGATTTTTCACATTCATTTTTGGGGCTTTAGGAGTTTCTAGCTTGCTAGTTCCTCTTGAACGGTCTCCGAGAGGTTCCACCCTTCTCTCGTGAGGACAACTGCTACACTTGCTTGCCTCTTTTCTTGCCCTCCGACCCTTCACCAACGCATCTTGGGATGCGCTTCTGGTGGCCGGACTGGCAGCCTCGGGAGCGCTCTCTGTCCTTGGATAGCGAGTGCTCGACGACCAGCCACTCCAGTCTCGCCAGCGACGCGTCTTTCTATAGCGCGGGTGCTGTCGCGGAGACTGGAGCGGCTGATGGTTTTTTGGGGCGGGACGATCCACTAGGGGTCGGGTTACCTATGGTGGATCCGCCTGCCCCCGTTTTGGACTCGGACGAGCCCAATCAGGAGTCTTCTGGCGCCCCTCGCGCGGCGCCATATCTCGGCGCCTGCGGCGATTGGGGCGGTGCAACTTCGGACACGGGTGTATCACCTGCGACGCCCATTGCACAGGCAGCGACAGCACGTGACGACCCCTCGGACAGTCAGGCGCCCACCCGGTCTTCGAGCGCGACCTTGCGTCGGTTCGAAGATCGGGCAGCGGACGGACGTCCGCCCGGGCAGCCAATCGGCACGCCCGACCCGCCTGTACTCGGTTGGAGTATAGGGGACGTGCCACGTGTCGAGGATTCTGCCTCCCCCACCATTGGCCACGACGGCCTCGCGCACCCTATACTTGATCTAAGTATAGGGGGGCTGCAACCTCCTTCGGCGCCTTCCACAGGCGCCTTCCCCAGCACCCAAGCGCGCCGGTCGGCTGAAGAAGACCCTTCCCTGGCCTCGTCTGGCCCTCAAGCGCGCCGTTTGGCTGTCCAAGACATTGCGATTGTTGTTTCGGCACCCGGCAGGGCGGCAGGCATGCTGCCCGACCCGACCGTGCCCGGGGAAGCGCTGGCCAGCGCCCCCCAGCCCCCAAGTGGTCTCCAAGCGCGCCGTCTGGCTGTAGAAGACCCTCCCCTGGCCTCGCCTGGCCTCCAAGCGCGCCGGTTGGCATTTGAAGACACCCCGTTTGTTGTTTCGGCACCCGGCAGGGCGGCAGGCATGCTGCCCGACCCGGTCGTGCCCGGGGCAGTGCTCGCAGCCGCCACGGCTCGTGCGCTGGGTGCCCTTCGAAGCCCCAGCGACCCCTACGAAGACGCCAGTTGCAGTGGCGAAGGCTCAAGCGACGGCGATGCCTCGATGGACGACGACGCTGTTCTCCTCGCAAGTGATGACGACTGGCTCGGCCAGGTAGCTACGGAGCTGCCTGACCGAGCTGGATACACTGCAGTGGCCGCGGCCCCTCCCACGGGCACGCCACAAGCCCCCCACGCGGCCGTGTCCACTGCAGCATCTGTCTATGTCTCTGTTTATGTCCCACTTACCCATGACGACCAGCTCGGCGGGCCGGCTCGCATGCAGCCCGACCGAGCTGGGTATGCCGCTCCGCTGCCTTGCGGCGGCGAGCTGGCCTTTTCTACCGGGCCCTGGCCCCTGGTTGATGACTGCACACCCGGCAGGGCGGACAGCGTGATGTCCGCGGGTGATGCCAAGGTTCCTGCCACAACCGCAGCCGTCCCCATGGAGGTGGACCAGGGCGCGACGTGGCAGGCAAGCAGCCTCTCTCCGCCCCTGGTGCTTCGCGTCGGTGGCAAGCGTCGCCGCTTAAATGCCGCCGACGACGAGGACAACAACGAAGACGAGGCTGGGAGCCCTACCCCAGCGCTCAGGCTATCCGCGGCCAGCGCTTCCCCGGCCTCTGTCCTATCTGTGTATGCACACAATGCGCCGCGCTTCACGTGCACGCTGTGTGCATACACGGCATCTAGCTTTGCGTCGCCACCGAGACTCACGGCACCGGCGCATCGGCTTCACCGACAGGTTCTCGGCAGGATGCGCGTGTGGCACGCCGTTCACGTCAAGGCTGGCGGCAGCAAACCATGCGAACGCATGCGCCAGCCTCTCTGACACCCCGTCTGCGACTGCATTAGCAGCAGGGGATCTCAGCCCCACTGCTATTGCAGTCAAGACAACCGCTACGGTGGCCGGATTGCCAACTCGACTGCCCCTTCCAGATTCCTCGGTGCTCGCTGTGTCCCCCCCACATGCGAGCACCACTGCTGACAAGCTGCAGGTGTCACGATGGAGCCCCCCGCTTCCAAGACCGCTGATTGCTTCGCGTGTTGCGTCGCACCTCGCCGAAGCTTCTGCCCCACGCTGGGGGCCACCACTGCCTCGCAGCGTGGTGGTCCCTTACAACGAAAGCCAAAAAGAAGAAAACGAAGGTGCCACGTATCAAGTTGAAGGCACTTGGCTCAGATGTGGATGACCAAGACACGAAGGTGGCAGATCACGATTCAAAGATTGCAGTGATGAAAACAGATAAAAAACCTGGAAATTGGCAATTGGATCAACTTACGTGGCAATTTTATTGGAAAGAGCTAAAGCGGCTTATTACGGAAGATCCAGTGCTGAAAACATTGCGGCCAAAGTTAATCGGATCGCTACGTGGACCTATATCCGCGCCCACAAGGACTTCGAACAAGTTAGATGCGATCCGTATGCTCACGCAATTATTGCAAGAGGTTGGAGCATTTGATGCACATGAATTGCTCGACTGTGGACTCGACCGGGTGATCACTGCAGATCGATCGTTCGCTGAGAAGATGATTCCGCTCACTAGCGCTTCTCATACTTCGGATCAGGCGATTGCTGACCCTTCGGAAGAATATCACACCGGATCGTCGCGATACGCCTCGGCAGAATCGGCAGTGGATTCGGATGAGTCGATAAGCATCGAGCGAATGTCGTTGGTACCGAGTGGTGCCGCCCTATTGCGCAGTCGAATGCAGCCAATCAAGGTGGAAACGCGATCGGTGGATGTTTCCCCGTCAATTAACGCGAACCAGAAAGGCTCAGGACAATTGCAATCATTTTTCGAAGCGGACATGGAAAAGTTCGTTAAAGATCAGCAAGCCCAGGATCGAGCGATCAACCAAGCCAGTCGATCAGCGATGCCTCAGAGCCCGTCAGAACCGCTCGACCCTGATATCGAAATGGAGTCAGTTGGATCACGCCACAGTCGTTCCAAGGAGTATGATCCGGACGACTTAAGCTTAGACAAACCGAGACGACCTGTGGTAGCAACTGCTGAGACGACTGGAGTTGGTGGATTTAATACTCAACGGATCCGTGTGTCAGCGATCGCAGAATTAAAAGAGTTTGCAGGACGCGACAAGGATGAAGATCGCAGCAAAGTGAAGTCTGCGTTCCTTCGCGATCAAGCGCCAGATAGCGAAAAATGTTTGGTATTCGGAGATCTGCTCACGGGACCAGCGCGAAACTGGTACGCTCAGCTAAGCCGATCAGTACGAAGTTCATGGAAACCATTACTGGAAAGTTTCATGGTGCAATATGGTGGGCATGTCAGTGGCCAGACAGTATTATCACGCGTGCAAACGGTCGGATGAAAGTCCTTTGGAATATCTGTATCGGCTGAATGTAGCTGGAATGCGAGCAAAAATTCCAATTAAAGATGGATCGCTAGATGCCCGTCGTGAACACGTGGAACATTTCATTGATACTTTGGACGATCGCGATCTGGCGAAACAGCTGACGTTATTACGTTTGGAAGACGCAGGTGCCATGGAAGAAACACTTCGTGCCTATCAACGTATGGAAACCCGGCAGGGTAAGGCGTCGATGGGATCGCACAAGTTTCGACAACGATCACCTGCAGCCTCGGTTCCAGTATCATCGAAACCACCCCAAGCTGTGAGAGCGATCCACATTGAAAGTGGTAGCAGCGAATCGGAATCAGACCTCAGCGAGTTGGAACCGGACACAGATCTTCGCCATATTTATATGGCTACAACATCGGATCGCACGAAGAGTCCAAGCGATGTTCCGATCAGACAAGGTGTCTCTAATCCAACGAACAGTCATGATCGTTACGCGAATGGTTACGATCGTGGTGTGTCGCCGAAACCATGTACCCACTGTGGATCAACCAAACACAATGACAGAGGATGTTGGAAACGACTTACCTGCCAAAAATGCGGTCGAAAAGGGCATCCCTCGGACAAGTGTTTTTTTCGTATGTATCGCCTGTGGAGAGATATACGAGGGGGGAAGTGCCCGATGGAAGAGTTCTACAACATGATTCGCCAGTGGTATGTACCCACCAAGCACGCTGGAATACTTCCACCGAAAGCAGAGGAGATGTTAAACTAGGACGCTCGCCTGGTTGGAATCTGTTACGAGCCGAGCGTTCTAGGCTCTGCATTTATACATATGTTGAAGGGGGACGGACAGACCAAGACGTTAACTTACGAATTGATGCAGCTGTCAATACATGTGGTTTGAATCAAAAAAACAGTGTTCAATGTCAAGTGTAAAAAAGGTTGATGAATATTCACGATCACTTGCTAAGATGGAGCTCGATCTAGCGCCAGGTGAATCACGTGGATATTGGAAATATCACACACCTGGAAAATGGTTTAAACAGGCCAAAGCAGTGGGCAAAATCAACAATGAGAAAGCCACTTTGCTGTTTGACTCTGGTGCTGAAGTCTCTATCATCGACACAACCTTTGCTCGTAAGGTGGGATGTGTCATAGATGAGAGCCAGAAGCAAGAATGTATGGGAATCGGCGAGAACATGTACATGACGGAAGGTCGAACCAAGATCAAAATCACATTTGCTGGATCACTGGTTTATTATTTTGACGCTTGGGTCGGTGATCAGTCTGGTCAGGAGGCAATCTTAGGCATGGAATTTATGGTTCCAGCTGGGATACGACTAGATCTGGTGGATGGAACACTCTGTTTGCCTGATGAGATCCGAATCCACCTGGCAGGACGACGACCTCCATACCGATCAACTATGCAGGTAATTACTGCCAACGATCAACATGTGGTAATTCCAGTGGGCGATTCGACAGAAGTGAAAATCGGCATCGGTTCCCCTAATGCTACACCTTGGGTAACACGAGACCTTAAATGGGTTCCAACTGTAACTACGGGACCTGGCAAGATGAAATATCTGCAGCTGACAATTTTCGGTGATCAAGATGTAATTCTCAGGCAAGGAGCTGCGCTAGGTATGTGGATGGCTGGCGATATGATACCTCGGGCCCCTGGATATGTTTCGGTGGGATCACGTTGCTACAACGAGTGGCAGACTCTCGCTTTTGAAGCGACGGTAGATCGAAAAGTAGAACCGCCAGATGAACAGACAGGACCGCTGGTCGACTACCCACATTATCCTACACCAACTAAGATTTTGATTCGTCCAAAGAAAGTTGAGAAGATCACGTCGCAATCTGACGAAGGAATGATTAACGAAAATGAGACTCAAGACCAACTCAAAGACAAAGATCACCTAGACAGTGAAGACCAACGACCATCAAGATCACCCGTTGTAATTAATGCAATCAAAATTGATGGTCAGGGCGATCAATTAGCAGATCAATCAAATGATTTAAAGGTGACCGATGAGATCAATAATAATGATCATATCAATCAAGTACCAGATCAAACGAATGATTTAAAGGTGGCCGATTCGATCAAGGATGAGGATCATGCAAATGCTGAACGTAAACAGGGACAGTCTGATCAAGGGAGCAAGAGTCCCAACGAAAGAGGTATCACCCGAGGTAGCAGTATGTTCTCACGAAAGTGGTGAGCTGTTTGCTGAAGATGTTGATCAACATATGGCGGTCCTGCCAGAGTTGGTCACGTCTACGGCTGAGGTAATGATTGATAATATTCAAGTCGGCGACGACCCTGGAATGCCACTGACGAACGATCAAAAGAAATTGCGACAATTGATCTGGAAAAATCGCCATTTGCTCATAGGAAAAGGCAATGCCTTACCTCCTGCAGCACGTGGAGCAATTTGTGACATTGATGTCGGGGGAGCAAACCCAATTGCACAAAGAGTACGACCTGTGGCACCCAAATTTCGAGAGAAATTAGCCGATTTAATCAAGGGACTATTATCTGCCAAAATCATTCAACATCTACATCACCATGGGCTTTGCCAATCGTGGTAATGATCAAGAAGAATGGTGAAGATATACCGTTATGCATCGACTATCGACGAGTAAATCAATTAGCCAGATTGATGGTATATCCTATGCCACTAATTAGTGAGCTTTTGCAGGATATAGATAAAGCGATGTGGTATTGTTCTTAGGATATGGCAAGTGGATTTTGAGTGGTTGAAATGACGGAACGAGCTAAAGCAATCTATGCATTTATTACGCCGTCTGGTTTATTTGAATGGTTACGAATGCCTTTTGGTCTGAAGAACGCTCCTCAGATTTACCAGCATTTAATCGGTAATGCTCTATATGGATTTTTAAAAATCAGTACAAATCCTAGCTCGACCACTACTGGATCGTCAAAGCCAATCGACGTGTTTACCAAAGGTGAACCGGATACCGACCCAAGACCATCGGTGTTAGGTCGGAGGTCATATATTGACGATATACTGATACCAGCCACATCGTGGACCTCTCTGTATGAGAAAGTGGAACGATTGCTGGAGGTATGTGACCAATGGAATTTATCGATCAGTTTGACTAAGAGTTTCTGGGGACGTCGTAAAGTGGATTACCTGGATCATCAAGTTTCTCATGCAGGTTTGGAAGCTCATCCGAAGGATTTAGGATCGCTCGTAAACATTCCCTTTCCTGAAACGTTGCGATCAATGCAGTCGTTTTTGGGAAGTTTGAATTACTACAGTCAATTTATTGAGGACTTTGCGATTTATGCGTCTGTGCTCTACGAGTCGCGGGAAGCAGATTTCCATGAGATCAGCCGCGTTAATGACGCTCAGACAACTATCACTGATGCTAGACCGGGTCGTGATTGCAATTCTCGAGATGGGTACAAACGCGATCTAGTATCCAATAATGGGGACGATCGGATCGACCGCCTCTGATTGTGGTGTATGCCAGTAAGTGGGCAGTATCAGCTGCTTTACTTCAAGAACATGATGGAATATATTGGCCTGTCACTTTCTCCAGTCGTACGTTGAAGTCTAACGAAGTCAATTACGGGATGGTAGAGAAGGAGGTATTAGCCCTCCTCCGGATACTTGATATTTGCTATACTATGCTGGTTTTACGCGAGATTACAGTGCTTACGCGACACTCAACACTGGCTTGGTTATTGCAATCTTCGGGACTTAACGGGAGATTAGGAAGATGGGCAGCATTACTTTTGAACTGGACTCTCGAGATTCGCCGAAGTGAGAAGGGTGAAGATGAGATATTGGGCACACTGGCTGCGAGTATAACTCCCCGTGAAGAAGTGGACGAGATTTTGATTGCGATTGCTCCGCGAAAGCAGCCAAGACAAACAATAAGCATGCCACCACCCACGGTCGAATTGGGCGAAAACCTCCTAGTAGTGAGTTTTGATGGGTCGGCCAGAGTGAAGAAAAAGTGTGGAGCATACAGCGCGATCATATGGAAATTGTCAGAATGGACGATCGTAGCTGCCGCTTCTGAATTTGCTGCCGATCTGACCGTGAACGAAGCAGAATATCGAGGGCTATTCCTCACCTTCGATTTGCTTGCTGATCAGACCAGGGGACGCATAATTATTTGCGGAGACTCCAATTTGGTGATTAGACAAATGCGTGGTGAGATCGACTGTAAAGCACCAGGTCTGCAATTACTGCGTCATAAAGCTATGAAAAGACTTCGATCGTGGCCCGCCCATGAATTCCTACATATAAAGCGAGACTGGAATCAGAGCGCCGACCGATTAGCAGGTGAAGCTTTACATTAGGAGAAAGGCGTAATTGTTGTTTCTGATCAAGATCGTCAGGACCTGATCACACTTAATCGGTTGAATGAGTTGCTGATACCAAGCCAAGTCGATCAAATAGTCAAAGTGGCTGCGATCACACGATCAACTACGAGAAAACGTTGTCAGCCTGGAGATATCGTGCAACAATTACGGATCGAGCGTATCAAACAAGCGCAAGATGAAGAACGCTGGATTGCTAATCTGAAGATGTACTTGATTGGGAACGTCACCAGATTAACGGCAGACGAAGCGAAGTCGAGTGTCTTGATCGCGCAAAGTTACGATGTGGATGAAAGTGGATTGTTATTTTTCTGCTCCAGCTCGGCTGTGACATCGGATGATCGAATGGAGGTAGCGCGTTTGGTGGTGCCGGAACTGTTACAACAAGATTTTCTACATCACTACCATACTAGTCTGGAAGGTGGTCACCAAGGAATAGGCAGAACTTATCAACGGATAAAAATGAATTTCCATTGGCGAGGAATATACCGAAGTGTGCAGCGCTATGTAGGCGAATGCGTGGATTGTGAAACGGGCAAAGGACGTCCATATGATCGTGGCAGATCGCCAGGCAATTTGCAGGCAACTTACCCATTTCAAATTCTGGCTATGGATCATATTTCGTCGTTGCCACGATCGTTCAAAGGGAACACAGAATTACTGTTATGGGTCGATCTGTTTTCTGGTTATGTGATTGCAAAAGTAAGCTCACCTCGAACTGCACAGACGATCGCTGAGAATTACGAGGAGTGTGCATTTCGACGATTTGGTGCAAGCGAGACGATACGCCACGATCGAGAACCAGGATTCATGTCTGATTTCTTTCGAGCTTTTAATCGAATCGCAAGACAGAAACAGCGGGTCACCATGGCATATACACCGCAGGCAAATGGCACTGCCGAACGTATGGTTCAGACTTTGACACGAGCGATCAAGATGTACGTTGCCGATGAAAACCAACAAGATTGGGATCAATATGCAGAACGATTGACTTTCGCTATCAACACTGCACAAGATGGTGTTCGTGGAGATACACCGTTTTATTTGATTCACGGTTGGGATCCACGATCAACTTTGGAGGCCACCCTACGATTAGAAAGCACCAAACCACGTGATCGAGATGCAAGACGATGGCGATATGGCATACAACGCCATTATCAGCGTGCCAGGGAAATTATGAACGATCGACTGAAGATTGCGATCCAAGATCGAGCTGATCGCCATAATGCAGATCACGATCTTCTTGAGATAGATCGCGGATCGCAGGTATGGCTTTATTTGGATCGGGTTAAGGATGGCTATGCTCGAAAGTTAGCCCATATGTGGCACGGACCGTTTCGTATAGCCGAAAAATGCGGCGAGCATGCTGTACGATTGGAGATCGCAGGTACACCATACAGGTTATTTCCGGTGGTTCATGTTTCCAAGCTGAAGCAGGTTAAAGAGTTCCCGGAACGTCTCGCAACGATATTGAGCGTGGATGAAACAGATCGAGTCGATTTTGATGAAGCATTATCGCCAGAAGACAGTTGGGAAGGTAATCTAGACGAGAATGAATTCGAGGTGGAAAGAATTGTTGATGTACGATTGGGTTGAAAAACACGTTACGGTCGAGTACATTGCAAATTTTTAGTACACTGGAAGGGTTATAGTGATCCGTCATGAGTGGACGAGGCAGATTTGAATCATGGTGCTTTGATACAAGAGTTTGATCGTAATTGAGCGAATTGCAATCGTTTTGAAGTGATGCAATCTCACGAGGAGGAACATCGAGATAACGACGATTGAGTTGTTAGGGGTGGTGAAGATTTGTAAGACGGTTATATACTGAGGTGGAAGGGAATTTATGTTATGAGTATGAAAATCGGAGGTCGAAGAAACTACGATCAGGGCCAACGAACCGAAAAGAAAAGAAACCGATCGCAACTACGATCCGATAAAGACAAAATTGAAGACATGCTGGACGATCGATGTATTACATGAAAAAGGATCACTTCGTTACGTATTTACCGAGAAGACGGGAGATCGACGATCTGGGATGATCGGCGATTGTGGAACGATATTGCGTTCGCCAGGGTTCTGCAGCACTCAGTAGAGACGCAGCAATTTCCAAAATTGGGGACGTCGCTCAGTTGGCTGCCGAATCCAGGGTACCACGTTCTTTTTTCCACCAGACGTGGGAAGTGCAGAAAGAAGGGATCCAGCAGAATATCTAGATCGCAATGTCCGTCGACTATGCCTTGGAGGATAAACTTGAGCACCACTTTCCAGCGAGCTCCCGATCGCGAACGCCTCTGTTTCCGTTGTTGGCAGAACAACGGAAACAGAGGCGTTCGCGATGGCCAAGTCGATGTCATCTTGACGTTGCTGGCTTGTGATTGCTAACACATAAGATGACTCCCACAAGGATTGGAGATGACGATCCTCGAAATCTTGATACACTTTCGCTAATTCTTGGAACCACCCAGTAAGTTGGAATGAAACCGGAGAGACCGGTGTACGAAGGATTTCCCATGGTTTTCGAGCGTAAAACGCAGTAATCTGGGCGGAGATAATTAAATGTGGTGACCATTCACCGTCAGGAGGTGCATGAACTGGACCAACCTGGATTGGGAATAGATATCCTTTTGGCTTGACGAAATGGCGATATAAATGATCCACATCCAGCTCAGCTACGCTTGTTAAGCGGATTCGCCTGGCCGACCATGGAGCAACTTGACTAGAAGATCGGATAACCCGCTCACGGTAACCTGGGATCCATTCTCGCCTGGGTATGGTAGTCGGGGGAAGAGCGGAAAATTCCGCTCCGATTGGTCCCGACGTTTCGCCAGAGCTGTCACATATTCGGCACTCTGAAGGCGCAGGCCGGTGTATCGGCACAGCAGCAAATTGTAATGGTAACGCATATACTCCAAGTACGGACGTGCGGCTGCACGCAAGTTTTGAATTTTGGTTTCGAGTTGGTCACCGCGGATTATCTGAAGATGTAGAGCGTCCTGGATCAAGGCATAATTATTCACGACTTCTTGCTGAGATTCCAGCTGATCCAGAAGGGCATAAATGGCTGCCACGGAATTTTCCAAGGTTGTACGATCCACAGAAGAAAAAGTTACTCGACTGCTCGAAAATAGCAAATCCGATCGGCTGATCGTCGCAATCGGCGATGATGAAATTATCATGGTTGGAGAACTTTGGGACGCTGTAGACACTATGGTGGGAACTGAAGCAAGAGGTGGCGTGGGAGTTGACGATTCTAGGGCTTCCGAAGTCATGGCTGAGAAGATGCAGAAGACAAGAAGTTATGTGATGCACGGATCAGCCGTCACTGGATAACGGCGATCAGTACGGGGGACGGTTGTGGAGAAGTAGCTCAAGAGAAATGGGACTTAATACTGATCGTGGACTAATTGACCAATCAGAAGCCGAGTCGTTAGGTCCGATCAGTATCTGTCGCACCCTGGACCCTTCAAACGTGATATGTGGGTCAAAGTGATATTATTTCTCGATCGTCGATCAGCATCAGGTCGTCGATCAGTATCAGATCGCGATCGACGACCCATATGGTAGTTAGGGTTATCTCGGCAAACAGATACTGGACACGTGGCATATACTATCGTACAGAAAGGCATAGTCATAGGTTTTAGCTTTTATTGGTTAACATTAAACAGAGTTCGATTATACTTCTAACACACGCGTCGACTTCGCTCTTCCGGGCAGGATCTTTGGCCTCCCGACGTCAAGAACTTCGACAGCGTCTACAGAAGGAGCAACAGCCCTGGATTGTTTGGCCAGGGTTCAAGCGACTCTCAATCTCCTCCTAAACTGCGACTGGACGCAGCAAACAAGTAAAGGCAAGGACCCGGCACCAAGAGATCAAGTCGTCAGAAGAGATCAAGTGGTCAGAAGACAAGCCGGTGGACATGGAAGCGATCTAAAGGGTAGATCGCGGCGACTCAACAAGAGCGCCCAAGTAACCTGCGATCTCTGAGGAATTTCCACGCGATCGTTCCTATCCCCAAACCCAATCAAGACTCGACATCCTCCAAGTCACCGAGAAGAGTGCAACCCGCCCTGCGACGGGTACACAACGTGTATTTCGGTATGCACTGTATACTTGTGTGCTTGCATGTTAATGTAGGGTGGGTTTGAGCGACTGAGCATCGGCAGCAGATTGGCTCACTCTTTTGGTATTGGGGGTACCGCGTAAGTAATTACCTAGGATAAGACAAAGTCGCATAGGGAATTAACAGGGTAGGAACATCGAGTGGCTAGGAACCGTTAGAACGATCGAGAGTGGCTAGGAGCCATCGGTTTTTGAGATAAGAACCTATCAAATATATATTACTTTTCGGTTTGCAATCCCTACGAAAAGCCGTCTTCATCAAGTAGAATCGCTCACGACAACCTAAGTTTATAAAAGGTTATGAGCCCAAGCAGCGACTTCGGTTTCAAGGTTGCGTTCGATGGCTTTAACTACGAGTTGTGGAGTTTCAAGATGAAGATGTTCCTGATGTCCAAGGGGTTATGGAGCGCAGTCTCCGGCGAAGAAGCGTTGTTCGCCACGAAGGAAGAGCAAGAGCACGCGGCGATCGTGCTGAACCTGGCGGACTCGCAGCTTATGCACGTGATCGGCTCGGAGACCGCGAGGGCTGCGTGGGGGAAGCTGGCGATGTTTTACCGCACCCAAGACATGGCGAATCGGCTGTGGCTCAAGGAGAAGTTTGCTTCATTCAAGTACACTGCATCAAGCATCAGCGGTCACGTCATGGAGCTCGAAGAACTCGTCACGAAGATGCAGAGCGAAAATTGCGGGCCAAGTGAAGAAGACATTTGCGCGGTGATGCTACGATTTGGTGCAGGCATTTCGCATTGCAGTTAAAAGTTTCAAGTTCAGTGATCTTGTCAGCAAGCTGATTGCTGAAGAAGTGCGCCATGGTGACTCTGAGCAGAAGGAAGATCAGACAGCTCTCCACATGGGCAAGAAGAGCAGCAAGCAATCACCGAAGAAGCAGCAAGGTCGGCGATCGCAGAAACCGACGAGTGCGTGCTTTGACTGTGGCAAGGTTGGCCATTATGCAAGGGACTGCCGTTCAAGCCGTGGCTCAAGGGATACAGCGCATGACCAGTCGAACGTTGCGTTCACTGCCAGCGAAGTCTTAGCAAGCGACAGCTGGGCCATGGACAGCGGAGCATCGGCACATATGTGCAAGGATCGTGATGCGTTCGAGGAGTACACGGAAGTGCAACATCCGCGCAACATTTCAAGAGCGAAGAGTGACGAAAAGCTCAAGGTTCTGGGAACCGGAGTGGTAAAGCTGCGTGTTTGGACACACGTAACACAAGAAACATGTTACGCACACGTCCCAAGAGAGAAGCGAAAGAAACTGGACAACACAGGAGTAAAGTGTTACTTTCTGGGTTACAAAAAGACCACAAGGCATATCGGCTCCTGAATGATCGATCGTCATCTAAAGAAGTGTGACATTTTCGGGGCATTCTGTACTCAAGACGCCGAAGAAACAGGTCGAGCAGATTTTTGACATTAATGACGATGAAGACATGCTGACTCCAAGTTCTGACGATGTGGAAGTGAAGATACCAGAAGCAGAAGAAATGTTTCAGACACCACCGATGCGAGCGCGCCAGGCGCAAACGCATGGTAATCAAGAGCGACCTAATGGTGCAATTCCAACTCGAGCCTCAAGCACTTCTGGACGAGACGGTGAAGTAGAATGAATGGTGCGGCCGATTCGGAAGAAGCGAGGAGTTACGCGGCACGAGCAAGAGTATCCCAACGTTTCCGCGGTCAATTTAATCTGGACGACTTTGAGGGAGAGTACGACTCCTATCACTGTTTTGCCGCTGAAGAAGATGGAGAGCAAGCGGCAAACTACGAGGAAGTGATGAAGAGCAAGTACAAGGACAAATGGATGCGCGCAGAGCGAAATGAAGTCTCTCCATGATCATGAAACATGGAGACTTGTGGACATGCCACCAGGCAAGAAGGCAGTCCGCTGCAAATGGGTTTACATGATCCAAGCGCAATCGAAGTGACGAGATCGTCAAGTTCAAGGCGCGCTTGATTGCCAAGGGGTTTACTAAGCGACCTGGCATTGACTACACCGAGACATTTGCACCAGTAGCACGGAAGGAATCGATTAACGCAGTGTTGGCGATTGCAGCTGCTGAAGACTTGGAAGCAGAGAATGTGGATGTGGATTTTGCTTTCCTGTACGGTGAGGTTGACGAAAGATTTACATAGATCAGCCGGATGGATTCGAAGACAGAAGCAACACGACAAAGAAGTATCTGCTACAGAAGCACTGTACGGAACCAAGCAAGCGGCGCGGCAGTGGAACACCAAGCTGAACGAGCACCTCGAGACTCAAGGTTTCAAGAAAACTGATGCAGATCCGTGTGTGTCGATCCGAGTATCAAACACTGAGTACAGTATCATCGTCATCTACGTGAACGACTTATGATGTTTTGCAAGATGTGGCGTAGTGCAATCACAAATTTGACGATGTGATCACTACTAACCAACGGCGCCCAGACGACCGACTACGGAGGGGGTACCCCGATTCCGTGTCTAGTATTTTCTTGCCTTCCTCACCTAGCTGCAACATCACTCTCCAACACACCCTACACCCAAAACCCTAAACCCTTGGTTTTGTAGAGTTTTTTCAATGCCGTCCCAATGTCCGGATTGCGTGGATTTCATCCTGCAAATCCGCTCAGACCAAGTCTCCAAAAATGGCAAGCACCTTATCCAGGCCGTCACCGGCGCTCCGACTATTGTGTGTGGCGGTGGTGTTGAAAGGCAAGCTTCAATATGATGTGTCAAAAATGTTGTACGAGTATCATTTTTGGATATCATGTTTGCGCCGAGCAACTGTGGGAGTATTATTTTATGATTTCCCTGCCGAGAGGATTTGTTAGGTTAGCCGGGAGATAACAAAACTAATAACACTCTCTCTTTTGCATCTAATTGTGTGCCCTCTGGTCGTTACGTTACGTCTTTTAGCAGGTGGTCAGTGGTTCTTTGCTACCGTCAACTTCAGCAGGTGCAGCCGGCTTAGTTGCACCACATCGCGGTTTGTTGGACTTTCAACCTATTGGAAGGAGCGAATGCATTTCGCAGACGTTAGTAGAAGTCAAAGTTTATATACCTATAGTTAGCAGTATCTTTAGAACATGCATGCGCGAGTTAGCATTTCTGGCTAGTCCGTTATCTGTGCCCATCTTGTTGATCTTTTGTTTTGTCTTCCTGTGCCTTTTCCATGTCCTGTTAATCAACGGCTAACAAAAAATGAACGTGAAAGCTCCAGCATTAAGCTCGTATATAGCACATCGAGTATGGTGGTGGGTTACGAGACACGGGTGTGTAAATTTGTGACGCTTCTTGATAGATCGCGTTGCCAAAACGGGCCAACTCAAACACGCTGAGGGCCGTCTGATCGAAAAAATTGCAGCGAAATAATCTTCGTCTCACTAAAACAAGATGTAACGGAGTGACCGTGTTACATAACATTAGCAGTAACGTTAGATGCCAATGTGAATATTATTTTAGCGGATAATATTTAGCAATCCTACGAGATAAGTTTGTCGTTATATCGTCTTGGAGTTCCGATGAGTCTGCAGCTTGTCGCCCGGAGTGGCTAAGAAACGGGGTTCGACTTTAAGTACGCTTGACGGCGTGATGGACTGTGCTCAATAACTGTGCTCAATAACTGTGCTCAATAATGGTGAAGTCAACCGGGAGAAAGTATACATATCTACTCAGAATACTACCATGCCAGTGCTCTCACTCCTGCTGCTAACCTGTTGAAAGCCGCAGCTGAACCTCCAGTAGCAGCTGTCATGCCACCGATGTATCAAAGTGGGATACGAACGAGAACCGTCAGCTAGATACTGTCATCAGGAAAGCTGTCGTAAGTCGCGATATCAGTAACCAGCTTGACAATAGCATCATTGCGACGGAGGAACGGATGATCAAAGTGGGGTCAGCAGCAACAAGGCAAAACTTGCGCTTGTCATGCCATTTTACCGTCACTTCCGGCTGATAAAATGTCGGATGCCGCAAGTATTTGTACCCGACGCAAAATCTGTCAAAGTAATGGAGGAGCTGTATCGATCGATGTGAGGTTAGTACATAACACACGTGCGCGTCTGCTATTATTCCGGTGCCGCGCTGAATAATTTCTGGAGCCATCCTATACCAGTAGTCGGGCTTAAAATGCCAGAGATGCAACCAACTAGGTGGCATCCAGACCTTAATTCTTCAAAAGAAGTCAACGACGTTGTGTGGTGGGTTCAGCTAAAAAGTGTGGGCTGATGAGCTGTCAGATTATTGATGCAACCTTCATTGTATAGCCGCGTATAGCACCGTCACAGTGTCGCGGGATGTTAGCTTGACAGCATCGTGAACAGACGTGCGCTCCTAGCTGAGTACAAGACGGTTTTCCTCCATCAAGTCATAGGTAAGGTACTGACTGTTCGTTACGATCAAACAAGCTCTACAAAGCACTTTGATAAAGACAGCGCTAACACATCACTTATTTTGCTAGAAGCAGCACACGCATCTGCTCAACGTTTATACACGACAACAGCCACTCGCATTATACCGACGGGTAGCTTTGTTCCCGGACAAGTCCAGACGGGTCGCCTAGTGGTAGTCATATATACCGGTCTTGACAGTCGAGTAGTGCCCTGACATTATCTCGAACTTGTACCAGCCACGCGACCTGCTTGTCTAGACGGACCAGCATTTCCTCCAGCTGCGGGATCGGCACGGAAATTCGTGCATACTCCATAATCTCAACCTTTTGGCCCCGGAAGGCACTGCCATTAATGAATGCTTTAATACATTCAAACGTGGTTATCTTTACAAATGGCAAAAAGTTTAGTGCTTACCAAACGCAGCCGATAACATCCTTCCTCGATGCACAACCACCCGGGATATTTGTAATCGCTTTTTGAGTAACCTTTAGTCTGAAAGCCTCCAACAGCTATAGAAGTTGCACAATTTGCAGCGAGTTAGACCAAGATCTACAGAGCTTGTCACATCGGTAAAATCGCGTACCAATTCGCCGCGATGAACGGAGAAGTCAACCATGACCTCGTTTGGAAGTGCAGGCTTAAAGCTCTGTGTTGAACAAATAACACGTCAGTTCTTCATCTACAAAACCTTCGTCCCTACCTAATGATCACGCACGTGATCGACATGGGAGCAGTACGGGAACCGACGACAACTTGGCAGCCGCAGGACATTGGCTGCATTGCGCAGCTCCTGGCAGATACGATCTAGACTCTGGAACGTGCGCTGCACGATCCCCATGTACACCTTGACGTCCTCATTGCTGGAATGGTCATTCATTAGATCTTGACGCTGCACATGCAAGAACTCCTTAAGCATCGCAAGCCTCCCCATTTGACTTTGCTCGATACCGTGGAACTCGAGGATCTGATGTAACACACAATACTGCTGCAGTCTGTGGGCGCCATAAGAATATCAGTACACCATTAGAATGAGCAATGTCAACTTTTTATATGTCAAAGATCTGTCTCATACGTGCTGATGATCGGTGCATTGCGCTGAGATTTGGTGAGCTTGAGTTCTATCTGGCTAAACACCACGAGGTGGCCCTATCATTAACACACAAAATCATGACAGTCATTATGACTCTGTCCCAGTACTTTCAGATCTTCAGACGTACCTCGACACGAATGGCAGCTTTTATAGCTGACGACGCCGCATCGCGGTCCAAGCGGATGCGGCCCCAAATAAAGTCGATGCGCTCCAGCTCATGTACCGCGTAGTTGATCGCCGAATTCACGTCCTTGAGCAGGTAGTAGCGTGTCTCCCGCTTCTGCTTGGACAGAATAGATAACGGTTAACAGAGTACTATAATATGTTATTTCTGCCAAAACCTTACCCAGGATCTGATCTCTTCGTTGACTTCTTGGTCGAGGAGATCCACGGATGCTGCTGCGTCTTGTGCAAGGCTATCAGACATGTTCCGATTCTTTCTGTTCGTGTGAAGTCGAAATAAAGAATGACACTCTTGTTACACTGTTTCCTTCCCTCGCACGCGCCTATATCGCAATCGTCTCGGTCTTTTTTACAAGGACAGGCACTTGCTGCTGCGACAGAAGATGGCTCAACTTGAATCAGAAAAACAACCTTTTCATCTATGATACAACTTATTGCTAATCGCCAGGATTCAGCGAGTGCCGTTAGTCGGCGATTTAGTGTCGCGGAGCTTATTAAGCTCATCACTACCGCAACCTTGCAAGAAGCACCATATTCAGTTAAAATTTTGGATATCATAAATTGTTAAGCAACGAGCACATTAAGTTGGCATTCCCTTGTGATACTTTTCATCTACAGTACTGTATTTCTATCGCTTGAACGCGCCAACTTACTGGTGCACAACAAAGAAGGGCGGTGCAATATGCATGGAAGAGGGCAAGTCGGGGGTCTCTCAATGCATTGCGGACGCAATGTCAGGCAAAGGTTTGTTCCAGTCAAAATCAGTCGAAATTACGTGATAGGCCGGTGATTGGCATCCCTCAGTCTTAAGGCACTGACGCAGTCGCTCTTCTTCCTGCAGAATGCAGTTACGGGCTTGAAGTAAAGGATACCTTTGCTACGCCACAGATCTTCCCCAGCTTTAATTACCACATTACTATCTTATCCCGACTATTGGAATGAATACTCTCAGCGTGACATTGCAGGGGAGAGAGAGCGAACATGCCGACAGCTTCGAATTGCTCTCGGCAACGTCGCATACAACTAATACTACAGTAATTGCAATGGGTTGAGAGCCCACTTCACTATAGCAGCGACCTCGGTCGACAGGCCTATGGCTCATGCTAGCAAGTTTGTAAAACTGCTAATAATTCATTCATTTGAACACTTTGCGCTGTCAATAATGCACTGCAACGCTCATAATACGCTCAGCACGACGTGCGGTTGCTTGCACCAATCAACTATTTTTACGGAACTGAAATGCCTTTCAGCACATATTGCTGCATTCATGCTGTCACCCATAACGCTGGACGGATTTGACGATTTGTCTTGCTTATTTGGAATACGCGTTTGCCAATTTCACACGTTTGAGATCCATGTTAGACAATCGAGCAAGGAATAAGCAGGCTGCAACGGCAATGAACAGCCTCATCTCCTAAGACCAAATTATATCAACCTCCAACTTTCTGGACAACACGTATTTGCTGTCAAACACTTCTGACACCAATAATTTCACAGCCGGCGCTATATCCTCGCTTTGAGATAATTATTCGCAACTTAGATCGCGTGTGAGTATTGTGAGTGACGCGGCTAGTGCTTTAGCACGCACATGTAAATCCTAGCAGCAGTTTTAGATCCACGCGTTTGACACACGTTCTTTGTTTTGATTAGCATTGTGGCTTTTCGCATTCTCCAATAAATACTAACGAGGTGTAACGTTTTTCGTCTTCTAAACGATTTATATGTTATAACGTAATTACTTTTGTCATATCTATTGACAATATTGTTTCGACTCGAATTTCCGACCTTCAGTCTCCATTCCCGTTCATAATGAACCGCCATGCCAGAACAAAAGCTGAAAGTGTTTTACGCACCTCGCCCAAAGAAAGTGTTGTCATTGCCAGCTCGTCTTCTCTGTGGCTTTCATTCTGCTCTAGCTTTTTGCCGAATTTACTAGTGATCGTCGTAGCTGTTGCCGCTGTCTACTTCGAGCTCACGACAAGTGACTCCTATGTACATTCGACAGCGCTTTTGTCGCTCCTTAAACGCTCGTTTATCTTTTGGTCCTGTTTGGCTGCGCGAATTCAGCTCACTGACTTCGTGACGCCACCGGAGGTATCTCGTCGTCCTCCGTCAATTCGTAAGGAAGCGAGTCGCCACGTCCGAGCGCTCTTCGGTGCTATTGCTGCCAATTTATTGGGATCTACCATCATCCGCCCAGTTTTCGGTGCCACACCGCAGTTTGAAGATACCATAAGACTTGTCGTGCCCATTTACTTCCTTGTTGAAATCGTCGTCGCTGGTCTCCGTTTTCCGATGCCTCTGCTCAAGACGATCATAGGCTTGAGTGTTAGCTGGTTGAAGGCCATCATGATCCCCAAACTGGCTATGGAATGGCAGTCAAGCACAAATGCTCATCCACTTGGGTTTCTTGCCATTTCCACGGCCAATTTGTACGCCAGTGGACTGGTGCTGCGCTATTTGACAAACTACACCCAAACGCACCGTGTGCTTGACTTGTCAACGAGCAGCATTGGAGGTATACTACAGATTATTGGAACTAGCGGTGTAATCGGTATTGTGGCGTATGTTGCGAATCATTTCAAGTCGCATGAAGAACGCGTTTTGGAAGCTCGTGTGCTCTACTTCTGCGTGGCTTGGTTCGCACTTCATAAATACTGGAAGAAAGCAGTAAGAGAACTGCTCGTGTCGATGTTCGTCTCGCCGACCAAGTCAAAGACTGTATGAGAAATTCGGAATACTTTGCACGAACATATATCTCTCTTTCATCAAGGTGGTTTCCAATTACAGTTCAGAGCCTACATAGCCCAAGTCAGATACATGTCAACCCTTATTTGTATAAAAAAGCTAACGTCGCCTTTCTTCTTCTCCTTGCCAGCTTTTCTTAAAAATCTCACTCAACAGTACGTGATGGTTCCGAAACGACAAAAATGAGCACCGGCATGTCTAGCTAGCCGAAACTGTTGTAAAGCGCTCCTGATTTTACGAAGCAATTGCAAAAACAACTATGCGCTCTCTAAGGCGTGTGGACAACCGCAGACTAAGCACTGCCATTCTCGCTTGGCTTAGGATTCTGCGCTTATTTTTTACATCTACTTGTCGAGTTTCCAAAGTTAGGCGTAATAACAGGCCATTTGACCTGCACTGTTCTTGAAGCAACGCCGCTTCATCTTGACATTTCTTCCCGCTAAGACTACGATGCCTAGTTGAGAATCTAGGTATATAATTGAAAAAAGGGAGCGTGAGCTTTGCTAAAATTGAGACAAGCGGGATGATCGACATCTGGAAGGAAGTTTTTGCAGTAAAACTCAAGTATACGGGGTGTGCAGCCAAGTTACAGCTCTTCCTGACGAAGAAAGACCGTCGTGTTGTCATCCGCACAATAAATTAAGGGAGCCAAAAGACCATTTGCATACGAAGCACTCACATAGAGCTGCGTATAGAGGATCGGATTCACGGTCTCCTTGCAGATGTGGTGTCTCAAAAGCGATTGAGATTCAGAATTCGGGCGAGATTGTAGTCATTTTTTCATTTTTAAGCGCTTAGTTGGAATTAGGAAGCAAAACAAGACTATAACTTTTGATGAAAGCTGTTGCAGACGCTGCGCACTCATTGACACTTAGCTTCCTCAAAGCTGACTTGTGTCAAGTTGTCCACTACATTAGATAATAGAGATATTATCTTTCACAAATTTATCCTCTATTGCTTAATCAAAAAGAAAATACATTTAGCTTTGATTCAACACCTGCTCAAACGACGTTTCTTTAAATACCATTGAAGTCGAAATTTGCTAAAATTTGAAGTGGAATGAGTTCGTGTTGGCTCTACTAAACTTGGGACCGGACAAGTGTAATAAAGCCAGCATGATTCTTCTTCAGTAAACATATGACGTGCATGCGTTCTGTTCTAGCTATCAGCTTTGATGTTGGTTGACCTAGAAGTCTCCTGCAAATTCCCCGCCACCCAAATCACCGCCGCCGTCATTCATATCACCAATAGCTTCTCCAATTAGTAGCCCACCCAGAAGACCTCCAGCAGCGCCCATAGCCACGGCACCGGCCGTGCCCATACCACGACGCCCATTATGTCGATCATCACCCCCGTAGCCTCCATTACCATATCCTTGTTGAACGTAAGTAGGTTGAGCATAGCCTCCTTGCGCATACACTGGTTGAGTGTACGCTCCCGGTCCGTATCCCTGCTGAGTATATCCGCCTTGGTTATACTCGGGCTGTTGAGCGTAGGCCATACCAACCCCACCTGGAGCGTTGCCGTCACCACCTTGTTGTATGCGACGCTTGCGGATGGCCATGAACACGCCACCCCCTATCACCGTGCCGACGATAAAGACGCCGAGGCCGATCCAGATCCAGTGGTTGTTGCTCTTGCGCTGACACGTGCATTCGTAGGTGTTGTCCGAGGAGCAGACGTCGCTGGCAGGGCAGCAACAAGCGCGACGATTACTGGATGGGTCCAGCCACGAGTTGCAAAATCTGCCGGCAGCCCCTTTGTATGCCTTAGAGCAATCGCCCGTGTCGCGGCAGATTTCACACTGTGACTGTGAGGGTGTAGAAGCGGACGACTTGGAAGTGGTCGAATTTGCGAAGGTGGAGGTAGACGTCGAGTCACTGGGCGACTGGGCGAAAGCTACGGTAGCCAGCACAACTAAAAGCAGCAAGACACGAAGTCGCATGTTGGTTCAATTTGCGAAATGTGCGTGTTGTACTGTAAGTAAGAAGAGTCAATCATCAATATCGAAAACTCGAACATATTTTGATAAGAAAGGTCAGTGCTAATGGGTTAAACATGTGATCGCTGATATATAAATTCATACAAGAATAATAACACGATATTCTTCATTTTGGGTATCCACATCCGCTAAAGTGGATACCTTCGAATAATATCCAGCAAGCAAACTGTCCCAGTGATTTCGAAAAAAATTGCTTCGATCGTGTAGGTGCAGAAACATCGTACCGTATACATCGTACGATGGCGATAGCTTGGAGGCGGCGAGTGCTGACAGCACTTGTGGGAATCCCGACGGCGCTTTACCTGCTGAGCTCTGATGTGGGCATGCTGCTTCTAGCCACGATGCTGTGCTGCTTATCGCTAGTGGAGTTCACTGACACCATCTGCCTACAAATAGTGCCCCAACCAAAGGCGTCGACAGAGAAGATGGTGCATCGTCTGCTCTTGGTTGCATCGGGCACTGTGCTGTGCTTAAGCGCGTCGACTGGCGTCAAATCTGTTCATGGTGGGGGAAATGTCGCTCTTTTGCTTAGCTTTGATATCGTCAGAAGCTGAATATGATGGCTCTATCGTTTAATTCAATTGCAGATGCCATGAGTCTCGGTGCGACCTTAGCTATCTCCACTTACCACATCGCGACAGCCAGGAAGATGGACCAAATGAGTAGGTAAATAGCGATTGTGCAAACTGCAAATAACGCACTGACAATCGCTTGTGATGTTGTAGCGCTGATCAAGTTGCTGTTAGATCTGTTTGCGCTGCTGTACATAGTCAACGGCTTCAGCCACGCCATTTTGCTAAGGTATAGCTCACGCAAGTACGGGCTTGGGCTGCAGATCCTCGGACTTTGCTGTGCTTGGGTTTGCGACAGTGGTGCTCTTGTAGCGGGATCCTTAATGGGTGACACAAAACTGGCACCCATTGTTAGTCCAGGCAAGACGCTCGTGGGTGCTATTGCTGGGGTCACCTCTAGTGTTGTCACAGTGCTGGTCCTGTTTGCGCTCCCACACCTTACATTCTCGTTACCAGCAATTGCTCAGTGGACACACGAGCTGCTGCCTCCACCAGATGTAGTGCCTCTTACTCACCAGGTGATGCTCGGTATACTGCTTGGTGTTTTGTGCATATTGGGAGATCTGATAGAGTCGTTCATAAAACGCGTTGCCGGGGTGAAGGACTCAGGTTCGTTCTTCCCGGGCCACGGTGGATGTCTTGATCGTATGGATAGCTTTTTGTTAGTCGCGCCGTGCCTGTATTTCTACAGTCAGTTTGTTTTGTTCAAACCGATGTAACAAATTGCGAGCAAAGGTCTTACGATAGCCATGTCAACAGGAATTCAAACGAGTTAAAAGCTTACTGCAATTGGCGATTTACAATGTGGCATCTACAGCCTCCTCCACGATCAACTCAACCTTCGTCTTGCCGTTATCATTCTTCTTGGTCTCAGGCTTCGACGGTTTTATTGTCAGCAGAGCCTTCGAAGTCTCCGCTTTTTCTACCTGGTCCGGATCGTTCATGTCAATCTCCACGGTCTTTGTCTTTGAGTTCTTTCGCAGGAACTTCTGGCGATCTTTTCGAGATCCGCCCAATTTGCTTGAGTACTTGCGGATCCGGTCCCTGAAGTCATTTACATTAATATACCATACACAAGGTCTAAGAGCGCTACAGCTCGTATCGCAGACGTACGTGATGATGCCCGTGTCAGACACGTTGAGCTTGAAAGAGGTTCTGCGCATTGCCAGGCTGAACTCCGTAACTTTGCCGTCGCCGACTCCGTGCAGCGCATTCAGCTTAGCGGCAGCCTCAGCCTGCTGGATAGCAATCTCATCGTACACGCACTTTTCATTCCGCTTGGTGCAACAGTAGCAGATGCCCACGCCCACGAGCAGCAGGATGGTCAAGTTTGACCCGAACGTGGACTGAGCAGTAGGAAACACTCGAAATTAGAGTAAAGCAGCGACTTAATCATCCCTCTCTGCCGTCAACGCACCTTTACCATGCCCTTGGCAATCACACCGAACACGAAGAGCAGCAGCAGATACTGCGTTCGGAGCTGCATGATGTCCGATTTCGCACGATTTCTTAAGTATAATTTAGTGTTGACACACAGAAAAGGTTGCGCGTACGCGATGCAAGGAAACATTGCGACGAACTTGTCCATATCTTTGTAAAGCGCGCTTTAGATACAAGAGCAAGAACTCTGCTTGGACGGATCTACCTTTTCCTCGCACTTGACGGGCTACAGTATTTGGGTGACCGGCTTAGCACTTGACGGCCACAGTATTTGGGTGACCGGCTTATCCAATCATCGCTCATCGAAGCCAGGTGCTGCCGTACGAGATGCATCACGTTTTCCGTCACCACTACTGATTTTTACAGAAATTACCGCCACTGCAGTACAAGTACCGTATCGCACGCTGATGCCTGCATGCTGTGCCTCTCAGCAAACGCGAAAGAATGTCAGCCAACCGCACGTACCTGCGTGGCATCTCAGCATTCCCGTTCTCATCGTCTTCTAGTACAAACTCGCTACAAAAGTCCGTGTAGTCAAGCAACAGTATAAGAAGCCATGGCTTTCCTAACGCAGATATAGTAGTCTTTGACGTCGAGTCCCATTAAAATTGCGAAGCAGGCACCAGGCCAAAACCTGCATCCTTTTAATTCTCTTTCAGTGTGCTAGCTTTCTAGCTGGCTGTCTGGTTCGACGGCACATCCGTCGCGTAGTCCACGTGGGACCGCTTAAAGTTCTCCGCCCACATTTTTTCAAAGAGCTCTCGCTCGTGTTGCGGCTGTGGTGGACGAAGTTCCTTCGGGAGCTGTGCAGCTGGGCGAAACGCCACGGAGTCCATAGGCCGCGCGTTTACCTTGCCCAGATAGCCGCCGAGAAAGTTGATCAGCACAGTTGGCTTGTTCGATTCGTACATGAGCTCGCGCATGAAGTTTTCAAGAGTGATGCACTTTTGGTGCAGATACGATGGTTCTAGCCGATTAAACCAGCGCGTCTCGATACCTGCCCAAGCGTCTTGTGTCCGCGTGTATCGCTTTTCATCAAGCGTTTTCACTAGCTCCCCAAACTCCGAGTACCGACGCCAGTCTGCGTACAACTCTTTGCCGAGCATAAGGGTAATCAAATACTGCGCGTGACGATCAGCACCCGAGCGCGACTGCACAATCCGGAACTTGGGGATAGATACTGTAGCAGAGACAACCTTGCCATTGCCTTCTGTGACGATTGTAAATGTCTTGTGCGCTGCCGTAATACGTGTGTTTGTCTGTTCGTCACCTAGGACGTGAACGTTGCCTACGTCTATGAGTCCCAAATCAGCACTCAAACGACGACGTAGCGAGTGGATGGAGCCATCGCCGCCCCAGCTTTCGCTACTTGAGTCAATGTCTGCGAACCAGCCCCACTCAGCGCTGCCTTCTCTGCTCATCAGGGATGACGATCGGATGCGTGACGGCGGACCACCTTCGTCGCCAGGGACAGCAGTAACATTTGCAACATTTGCAACAACGACAACAACGGTACAACATTCACGTCCCATCGACAAGATACGAATCACAACAGTCAGTTCTTTCGTTCGCTTCGTGAACTCAAGCACAGCAGACATTCAAGCAGGCGATTCCGTACCTCGAGGAGATGCAAAGTGTGCATGGGCACGCATGAGCTCTGACTTTACAGTGCGCTGGTCGCATGTGTTCATATAAGTGGCAATGACGTCTACAGCGGGACGGCCGCGGGGCGTGGTGGTCACCATCGTAGTGGGCGGGACCGAGTACGAGAGCGACGTGGGGAGCTTATTGCCGTGTTCAGGTGATGAGTCAACGGTGTCGGACGTTTCGTTGGACACCAGTGAGATGTGGCGGCGCGCGGCCGAGTCAAAGCTGAAGACAGCGCTTGCACTACCGCGGCACTTGACATACGGCAATGACCTAACCGTGAGTTGAGGAGAAGAGCCGTTGTCGTCTTTCACGATATCAAAGAAGTCGGCGATCTCTGCTGCGTCGCCGTCACTGTCGTCGCATTGGCCAAGACTCGCCTTGACGGTCGAGTCGGTCATCGTAATGGCAGAACGGCTCATTAGGCGAGCGAGACGTTCACGCACGTCGTTGGGCGCGTGGAAGTTCAGTACCGCGTACGGAGCCACTGGCTGCAGCCGGGGAGTCTGCAGACAGAAGAAGGCCTGGCCAATGGTGTTGTTCAGTTGCTGCTTCTCGCTCGCTCTTGTTAGCGGCAAGTGTAGGTGAACTGTGGATACTGTCGCCGTTCGCTACAGTGCAAGACAGCTGGAGAGATTGACAAATTGCGTAGACTGGACACTGAAGAACGATAGACGATTGGTGCTACCGTTGTTAAAACTGGCGTGTCGGATGAATAAGGAAACACTTTCGACGTGCTGCAATCGATCGTTGCTATGTGAGATCGGAACCGACGCGGGAGAGAGCGAGTGTGATTGCGACGTTGAAGAAGCGCAGCAGTCGCGTTTCTCTGTTTTCAGATCTTTTTGCAAGTCGAAACGGTTACACTACGATACTGTTATAAGCTACAGTAGATTGATTGATACGTAAATCTTTAGCTAAGACGGATGTCAATTACCTGAAATATCTTCAATCATCAGTCACTTCCGATGACGATGACTACTTTTAGCGTCGTTAGTGTTGAGCATGTTGAACAGACGCCTCTTTCAGCTGCTGCAAGTGTTGAAGCTGTAGCCAAGATTACGTGTAGATAAGAGACGACGGTTAATGACGACATTCGGTGACGTCATGGTAGAAGTTTCTACAAGACCTGAACAATAGGCTTAGAAGTAGCACAGGCGAACTAAGGACCTTTAAATATATTGACTTTTTGCATTTGCACTAAACAAGAGAGTTCAAGTTCTTCAGTTAGTACAGTCAAGACGCTTTGAGCCAGACTAATTGCTGGTGCATCGTCGATTGAAGCAGCCTTTCAGCTGCTTTTGAGCTGCAAGTTGCTGCTGCATCAGCACACGAACCTGCGTCAGCAGATATCTCGCATCGACAACATAGTCGTTGCGAGATATCTGCCAACGCTGAAACGGCTATAATGTCAGCAAGACACGTACGACGCATCCACGTTGCGGTGCGAGATGCCATTGGCGTCGTTCACTAAAAGCAGCTGAGCAATGTGGTTACTAAGCACAAGCCGAAATAGATTGTACACAGTTGAAAGCGTAAAGAGCACTATGATGACGCTGAAGCGGTCCGTCGGTCGTACATGATCCAAGTACGCTCCAAGTACGTCCAACGTCTTGCCCCTTGGTCTCTGTTAACTTAGCCATGACGTATTTTGTGGTGGCCAAATTATGGAGAATGGTGTGGCGACACTTGGCATCAACATTGTCCTGGTGTAACTTGCATTCCTAAGGTAAGCAATCATCACGCCAGCCAGCCTAGCACAGCCAAAAGCACGTCGAGGGTTCTGCAACACCAAGTAGTGGATGCAATACGCGTCTTTATTACCAGTTGGGACAAACGCTTGAACGGCGTTTCGAGACGCAGCATAAACATCCATTCTCCATATTGCTGGCGCCTGTCGTCGTCAAAGGTAGTGTACTTCACAACAACTAAGCGACAGAAACCTTTCCAGATCGAGAGAGCAAGATTGAACATCTCATGCTTTATTGGCAAGACAAGGTCGAGTCTTTTTACAACCTTGTGTTAAACAAATGGCTACTGCGACTTCTTCTTAGGAAAAGTTTTGATAGCCTTGGACCTGCACTTTTCATGCTGATAGACAATCAAGTCCGGGATGTGCGAAACATCGCGCACATAAAAGAACTTTGAAAGACGCCACTCGGCCATCAATGGAAATAACCACGGCGAAACCTGTTCACTCCAAGCAATCCCTCTTTTATACATCACAAAATTTGCAACGAGCAGATAAGCATCTTACCGTCGCAATCAGCGCGTACCAGACAACTCCAGTGAGCCCACCAACAGCCGCGCCGACCGCCACTTGGTCCGTGGAGTGGTAATTCAAGTGAATGCGCGAGTAGCACGTCAAAACCGCAATTGCAATGGCGCCCATGATAGTGAGCCACTGTTCCAAGCGTCTATGCGAGTTCAACCTGATTCATAACAGCGACCAGTGCGTCATTATCCGCCAGTTTGAGGCAAGTATTACAGCACAAGACATTGGCTTTTGGACCTCTTCCATGTGTAAATCACCACGTAAGCTGCGAAGAAGCTAATAAACTGGGAATGTGCTGATGGCATCCCCAGTCCGCTCATGAAAGCGCCTACCGGTCGCGGCTGGTTGATGTGTTTCTTGAGTACTTTATTAAGCAGGACGCTTACAAGCTGTTAGCACCAGCTAGTCAAATCCCCACACTATATGGCATGAAGGTTCTAGTATACGTCTTGCCTGTCCCACGAGCATACTGATGCTGTCCAAGTCTCTTTGCGTGGCCACGAGTGTGACGTACACGATCATCAGGAAGCTGTGATAGCAAAAGTCAGACAGAGCTTGCAAAATACAATTATTGACATTAAACGTACACAGGAGAGAGTGTAAAGAGCGCCAGCATGACACCTAGCGGATCTGTCGGGTCATACATGACCCACGTGAGCTCAAACTCCTGCATGCGCTTGACCTCCTCTATCGCTGACGGCATGATGTCACTACTCACGACGTTTACGTCTGACAAGTCATTATCATCGAATTCACTATAGTGACACTTTTGTTTCCTGCCATGAGTGCGCGAGCGACGCGACTCGAAAGTCTTTTCCTGCTTGTTCAAGGTGAGTAGCTGGTTTCTAGGAGGGATGTGATTCAAGTAATAAGTACGTATAGTGGTGATTTATCGCTTACTATATGCTCATTTGATTTAATAGACGGAAGCAGCGCACAGATTCGAAACAATGCGGCGGAAAAATTGGGGGAAGTCGCTGCGTGCTCTCCCGAGTCCTTCGTCTCTATCTTGCAGCAGCTGAGACCACTAATCGTGCATAAAGAGTGGGAGATTCGTGTGGCTGCCTCCAAGTGCCTTGATGTAGTGGCCCGCTCTTTGCGGAACGAAGACGAGAACGTTGCGGATCTCTTTGCATTGACTTCCCGTGTGTATTTTCTACTGCTGGATGCAATAAAATGTGCAGTTCAATAGCTGACAATATGGTTAATTACTGCAGTTGGAAGTGAAGAGGCCGAAAGTGCAGCGCTTAATCTACAGACGGTGGACATCAATAAAGTGGTGCAGGAGGCAGCGCCGCTACTGCGCAGCGGAGGAAAGGTGAGTTATTTTCCGAGTTGGAGCTGTTGAGTCTCTGAACAGGTGCCTATGGATGTGATAGGAGTATCGATACAGTACGAATTTAACAGAGGAGGAGCGACGGGATCATGCCATCAAGCAGCGGCGTCTCCTGTTGAGCCGTCTCAGTGAAGCTGGAGGACCGATTTGGAAAACGCGCGAAGACTCATTGACTAAACAGCTGCTTCCCCGACTTAATCGAAGCCGTGAGTGACGTTGACATGAGGACAAACAATTGTGTACTGATTCATGTGTGGCTGTGACTGTCTCAGATGCACAGGAAATTGCCGATGACATTGAGACAAGTGAAGCACAGCTAAATCGTGGCGATGAGTCTGTTACACCTCGAAAGAAAGCGAGTGAGATGTTATCTGTTTCTCAAAGCTTCAAACGTCGTTTGGTTAATACCGCGGGGTTAAGGAGTTGTGGCAAACGGATAAAAACTGATCGTGATGGTAGAAGTGAGGATGGCATCACGAACTGTGCGGTTGAAAATGATTCTGATTGCTGGGCTGACGAAGCAGCGACGCAAACTAAGACAAAGACTATTGCAAGCTTGGTCTCCGATCTGTTTGAAAGTATGTTTGATTCGAAATGGGAAGTTCGTCATGGTGCCCTCTTGTCCTTGCGGCAAATCCTCCTATTGACCCACTTTACTGCTGCCGTTGAAGCAGTTAGGACAGTAAAGGACGACAGTGTGAAGCGAAGTTTTGTTGACAAATGGCTGGAAGAGTGCTTGATTCGGTGCATTTGTGTACTAGCGCTGGATCAATTTGTAGATTACTCAGCTGACGGATCCGTTTCTCCTGTTCGCGAAGTTTGCGCGCAAGTCTTTGGAATTTTGCTCGGCAGTCTTGGCAATGAAGAAACGCTGGTCGGATATCTGCAAGTGGTGCGTACGTTATTTAGTGGGTTGACGTGGCACGCTTGCCACGGTGGACTATTGGGACTGAAGTATCTTGTCCAAGCTCATAGTAGTCATGCCCAAGCACTGCTTCCTCTCTTTTTTGACGATATCGTGACTGTGCTTTCCCAAGGCGGCTCAGAGGAGGACGTGCTGGCTTTAGCCGCAGATATGTGTAAGGAGTTTGTCTCTTATTTGGATCGGGTTGGAGCAGCTGCAATTATAAAGGCTGCTCTGTTATTATGGACGTCTCTAAAACATCATGAAAAAGATGGTTTGGTTACTGCAAGCATAGTTGAAGCGTTAAGTGCGTGGCACAATCACAACCTGGTCGCAGCGCAGTTGCATTGTGACAAAAGAGTTAGGGCAGCAATTTGGCAGAATTTATCGTATACGATCCCAATGCTCCATCACCATTCGCAGTCCATTCGAGCATCTAGTGCAGGTTGCGCTGCAGCCATTTTTTCGAGCGAATTGTCTTCTTTGACGTTAAGTCCAGTCGGCTTTGCTCGATCTTTTCTGTCGCATCTGGTGTTTCAAGTGCTTTTGGAGAATTGCGAGTCTGTCCAGCAAAGTTTGCTTGCTGCATGGAAACAAGTAGTAAGCGGCTTGTCAAATGAAGGTATGCTAATGGACGTCGTAGCTGAACATCTGCCAATTTGGGTGCAGCTTTTGTGGTCAACGGATGAGACAAAAAATCTAAATGTTGGGGTGGTAAACTCGGTCGGTACAGTACCTAGTACCGATGAGAGCGATCTCGCGGATCGAGCGACACGTGCAAATATGTCCTCTCGTGTAGTATTAGCCGAGGCGATTGGATTTGTTGTTGCTCACGTCCCTCTTTCCAATACGCTTATGGCTGACGTGGTCCAGTTATTCCGCGATGGTGTGTGCGGTGCCTCTGGTGAGCGACAGTGTGGCGTTTTGCTAGCGCTGTCAAAATGGGGTCTTTTTGAAAAGCAACTTACACGCGAAATTTCGGTAGAGCGATTACGTCGACTGCAGCATTTGCAAACATCAGTTGGATCTTTAGTAACATCGTTTGCAGAAAATCAGTGGAAGACACTTCAGCCGGACGCACTGAGTGGAAAGACACCATTATTGTACAGCGAACAGCTTGGATCATTAAAACGCGTCGTGCAGATGGAAGCGCGAATCATCGAAATCTTCTCGTCTGTAGGTATCACGCTTCAGCCCACGCCAAGCCAAGGCTTGGCATCAGCAGCAGACATTTCACGACAGATCGCAGAGCATATCGCTCTTTTTCCTTACGATAAATTGCGAGATCACCCAAAAGAATTCGAAATGGCTCATTTCAAACGGCAAGACCTCTTTCTGGTGGACGAGCTCGTTGAACAAAGTTTTTCTCGTTTTTATCACCGGATACAAGGTCTTGGAAGCAGTGCTTACTACGAACTAATGCCGGTTCCCAAAAAGAGCGGATTTTTGGTCAAAGCATTGATGAACTCGATCAAGGAAGAAGAGGAACTAGCATTTCGCTCTTTGTCATCGCGAACAATAGCGGACTTTGTGGTAGGTCAGGCAAGCACTCAAAAGAAGTGTGTCACAAAGATCATTTCCAATCTTTGCAATAATGCCGCGGCGTTAGTAGGTGTATCGGGGATATCTACGAGTGGAAATATTAACTTACAGGATAACCACAGTCGTTCGATTGCTCCGGAATTTTTCAAGAAGATGAGAGTCCGAGTAGTTGGAGCTGAAAGTACGCTGCGTGAAATTTGCAAGTGTGGTGGCGATTCTCTTTTCAACGTGTGTCATGCTTTGGAGGATGTAATTTGCAAGGCGTGGGCCCAGCACAATGCAACTGAACTCACGATTCAACGATGCATGCACTTAATCATTTTGGTGGTTCCCAACGTTAAGGGCAGCGCAATGGCGACTTGCTTAACCTGGCTTGACGGTCTTGCTCGATTGACACAGCAGCCGTACGAAGATCAGCAAACACGGCGTACCATTGCTCATGCTATTGCTACCATTAGCAAATACGCGAAAGGGCAGCATCGCGGAGATGCAATGCTTGTTGTGTACAATTCAATCTTTGCGGTATTTACGCACGCTGGCCATACAGATACGAAGAATGAAGCATTAGAAGGCGCAGTCATGGTGCTCGCCCGCATCGTTCACGCTCTTGGAGCGGATTTGGCGCGATATGTACCCAGCCTCGTTCACTACGCAATGAAGGCCATGAGTTCACAGTTTAAACATGTTCGCACGTATGCTGCTGGAGCATTTGCTGATTTGGTTCCGTTGATTCCGCTTCAAATGGATCTCGAGCTTCGGGAATCCGGCCAGCTACTTCCCGACTCATTGGAAATGATTGTGAAGCAGAACGCTGTTTCACGTAGCTTCCTGGAAAGCTTTGCAGAAGATAAGGCAGTTCAGCATGTTGATGTGAAGCCTTTGCTTTCTCCAGAAACATCTTTGCGCTTGTATCAACAGCATGGCGTGGATTGGCTCTGCTTTATGGCCAAAAACAATCTTCATGGGATTCTTGCTGATGATATGGGTCTGGGTAAAACGTTGCAGACACTTTTAGCCATGGCCGCAACGTTAGCAACATCAGTCACAACCAATAGCAGAGGGACAATAATGCCTTGCCTCATTGTTTGTCCACCGATTGTCGTTAATCACTGGATTCAGGAAGCCAAGAAATATACCCCGGGGCTTTTCTCGGTAATTATCGACTACTCAATTCCTGCATCCGAGAGGAGGGCTCTGAAACGCAAGTTTGGTATGCCAATATCGGATCAAGGTCTAACATTGATCGTAACAACATATTCGATTTTGCGTGTGGATATCGAGTGCTTAGCGAGCATCGACTACACGTTCGTAGTGCTAGACGAAGCACATTTGATTCGAAATCCATCCACAGCATTGTTTAGAGCTGTGCTCGAGCTTCATGCGTTGCATCGCATTGCTTTGAGCGGAACGCCATTGCAAAATAACGTCTCTGATTTGTGGGCTCTGTTTGAGTTCTTGATGCCCGGGTACTTAGGCGACTTCGCTGCATTTCGTCGCGAGTTTGTCCTTTCTATCACAAAGTCGAAAGAGCGAAATGCGACGACAAAGCAGAAGGAGCTGGCAGCAATCGCTATTGTGCGGTTGCATCAAAAGGTCTTGCCGTTTATTCTACGACGCACAAAATATCAGGTGCTGAAGGAGCTTCCTCCGAAAATTATCTCCAATGTGCTGTTGCCCCTGTCTGCATTGCAAAAAAGCCTTTATTCGCTGGCATCGTCGATGGAAAGTGAGAGCACAAGCTTAGCGGCATCTACCAAGCCCATAGTCAAAAACTTGAAAACGAAGCCATTGACGAACGTACTAACGAATCTCCAGCTACTGCGCAAAATATGTGTACATCCAGCGCTTGTTGCAGATGAAGCTGTTGCTCAATCTTTAAGTGCAAAGGAGAAAGAAGCTCTTCGGGGCTGGAAGTGCTCAGGCAAACTGGCTGGGCTGCGTGATCTATTGGTAGAGTGCTGCGATATTGCAGGGTGGGATCAAGGAACTCGTCAAGACGCTGCTTCTGATATCGACAATCTAGATGGTGACAATATTTCTCCTCATCGATGTCTGGTGTTTGCTCATTTGCGGCAGACACTAGACTTAACTGAGCAAATGCTACAAGATACATTGCCTAGAGTTACGTACCGACGCCTCGATGGACAAACACCACGCACAAAGCGTGCTGATATTGTACGGCAATTCAACGCTGATCCATCGATTGATATCTTGTTGCTGACAACAGCGATAGGAGGCCTAGGACTAACGCTCACGGGCGCCGACACCGTAATCTTTATCGAGCACTCTTGGAACCCATTTGTCGATCTGCAGGCAATGGATCGTGCGCATCGTATTGGACAGAAACGAACCGTTCGCGTGTTTCGATTGATCATGAAGGAATCTCTCGAGGAACACATACTCAATCTCCAGGAATTCAAAGAGACAGTTGCATCTACGGTGGTACAGAAAACTGATGCTCAAAGTAGCATGAACACGAACACAGCAGGTGTGCTCAACTTACTGCAGGCGTCATCTTCGGTGCTGGTTGCTAAGGAGCTTCGTGGGTCAATTGCTGAAACAAAGCCTGGCGCGACTACGCTTCCGCAAGGAGCCCAAGAGCTCCTCGACCAGATTGGCGAACTATGGGATGAGTCGCAGTACGAATCCTTAGCTTTTCCCAAAGAAGGACATATGTAAAATTTCTAAGCGGTAAGTTTCAGTTTGAAAATAGCTACACTCGCCATTTGAAATGGACATGTCGCCATGGCCGAAAGAGCAACTGGTGCAGGCATTCTGCTTTACTGAGCGTCGATGAGACTCTCGACGTCAAGTTGGATAATGTCAGCATCGCAGCCCTGCAGCAAATAATCACACAGAACGATAGGGTAGTCAACAAACAGACACTTACTCGCTCAAACTACAGCCTCAAAATTTACCAAAATCGATGCAACATTGGGATTCGTACGACCACGATCACCGTGTACAAACTCCTTTACGTATGTTCCCGCAGACGTTGTGAGACGTAACAGCATATAGTGCTTGTTCACCACCTCGCATTTGGCAGCATGAATAACCTTCGGCCGAGTCATTTGCGTTCTACGATGCAGCACGCGGATCGGAGTCTGCTGCTGAATGGTGAGGTCGTGGATTGCATCAATGCTCGCAATAGCTTCAGGTGTTAGAACTCCTTCCGACCACACGACGCAGCTGATTTATAAGATATTTAGTCGTCAGCTTGTTCGACAGAAACCTTAGGCACGATAACAAACATTGAAAAGGTACCAGTAAGTCTTCTTCTTGGAGTCTGCACCGGCTTGCAGTCCAGCAAAATAATCCCTAGTAGAGCTCTTGACTTCAACAATTTTAACAGCGCCACTGTTTGCATCGTTCATTGCCTTTTGGAGCTGGTCATACTCAGACTGATCCAGGTACGCTTTCTTGGCGTCTGTAAAAATATCACAAGTTCGGTAACTACTGACAGCCTTACACGATGTCACAACCTTACTCTAGAAGGTAAAGCACAGAAACGCCAAGTCGTAACTCACCTAAGATTTCCAAGATAAATGGTCTTCCATTGCCTAGCATGCGCACGTCAATATCTTCACGACCTGCCGTGTGGAATTTATAGCCTGAACCCCGAAAAAATGGCAGCGCGATTTCGCCGATGCATTCTTCCACAGACGATTCACTCATTCGCTCGCCGTCCAAAATCCACGGTGTCTGGCTCAATCCACGCTGAAATTTGAGGTATCGCCCCTGCATGTACACAGATTCGCGCTCAAACGTGGTCACAGCGCGCGGTAATGTTGTGAGTCGAGTGGGTGGACTTATAATAGTCTCGGGCACAACTGAAAGCATTGCAAGGGCGCGAAAAACTGCACCAAAACCATCAAATACAGGAGGCAAACCACGACCGCGCTTTCGTGTCCCCTCTAGCTGTTGCTGCAAAATAGAAGCGAAAGGCATGCGTGTAAGTATAAGTACAACAAATCAACAGTGTTTCAATTCTAATTATGTCACCTTGATGGCCGGAATTTGTCGCACTTCGTCGGCAGATTCATCGTGCATGATATCAATCAGTACTGCAAACTCGCTCTTAACAGCACACTCAACATTCATCAACATCCGCGATATGCATGGAGCCAGTAAGGACTGTCCAATTCAAATCAAAGATAATGAGTTCCAGCACCAATACAGGGCTTCCATCAAAGTGCATCCGACGTCTCCAAACCTTAAGCACATCCTTTACATCGAACGGCGTCTTACGCGGAAAGGTAGCTGCGTTTGCACGCAAGAAGTGTAGTAGCGAGTACTCGCGTAGTAGAATCACACTGGGCAGCTTGATGTTAAGCGAGAACACCTTCATGTCGTAGTCTTCCATCTCGGCCAACTGCTGCACGTCAGCCAGAATCTTCTTATGAAGTGCTTCATTCAAAGTGCCCAGACAGCATGTACAGCCTAGTATCAACGCAGCAATGAAAACACGTGAGTAAAATAGCAGCATTCCACCTCATCGACAGTACTAACCCGACACTTCCTGCGGCTTAAACTCTTCTTCTACACCGCTCTCCTTGACGAACATATGCATGGCGTCTACCATTGCCTCCTGTGAGCAGCTTTCAATGAAGAAAAAACAGTCAGTAACGGGCAGAAAGATACAAGTTGTTAAAGCATATGTCAAAATGTCGACACTAGAGCGATCGCTTGCCAATTTTTTTCCATAAACCTACTCACGCATAGACATTCAGATCTTCTATGCCAGAAAAGCGCAAGCAGCAGCGCATGCAGATGCCCAGCTTGCAAGCGCGAAGTAGCGCTACGGCAGACAGCGCACCAGCTCGCAATGCTATCAGGAGCTCCATGATGCTGGTAGTGCACCAGTCAATAGATTGACATTTAATTCGGTGCAGCGATTAGTTCAAAATGAAAAACTGAATTGACCAATCGATTGCATGGTACATTGTTTTCTACCAATTGTCGAGATGTATTGCCCCCGGCTCTTTTACTGTACGTGACGCAACGTCTTGACGTAGAGGGAGCGTCAAAGCAATATCAGTAGCTCACTTAGCGCGTCAGGCAGAGAGAGCGAACAAGAGTGATGCCGAACTTCTGTCCCAAGTACGTTGTCATCATCATTTGGTAGATTTGTGGTCGGGAGAGGATTTAGTTTTAACATGTTTCGTGTCTTTTTTGTTGTGATAGATGCGGGGACTTTGTGGAGGAAGATGCGTGCAAAAAGTGCGGTGAGGCAGCGGTACGGGTAGTTTATAGCAGGGATGAAGCGACGAAGAAGACGTTGTACTGAATGATGTCGATGGCTGATGGCAGGTGACAGCCAAGGAGAACCCGTGGAAGACGGCATCCATGGCGCCCGGAGGCGACCAGATGAGCGTCCCAGCGTTGCCCACAACTTTTACTACAGCCGCGCGTATTCAGATGATAGGGTGCGTCCATTCAAAGAGAAGAGGGTTTGTGGACTGTGAAGACTGACGTGTTGATTCGATTCGTCGGTTTGTTTGCCACAGGGTGCAGCCCGTATTGGAGCCCGCTCGCAAGGAGAAAGCGGAGGCCCGCTTTAATTTTGTGCCGCAGGACTCGAGCACGCAGTTGGCGCTGTCGAAGGGCGACGAGGTAGACGTCGTACGCAAAGATAGCGACGGCTGGTGGTTTGTCATTAAGAACGGCGAGAAGGGCCTTGTGCCAGGCTCGTACTTGCACATTGAGAACCCTATCGTTCCCGTCACAGACGCCGCAATCCTTGCGGCGCGCGAGGCCTCCAACCAGAGATTCATGGAGATGCAGCGCAAGTCTGGGGCTAGCACGCATGGTGCGGAGCCAGGCGTGGAATACCAGTCGCCGCTTGGACTAGACACGCTCGCAATGGCAGACTGTGGCGCGCCAAAACCACTGAGTGGGCCTGTGCGTGCAGATGCCAAATCGGGCGGCACTGAATTTAAGCCTGGCGAGGTGCGCAAGTTAAGAAAGTGCTATGCTTGCAAGGAGACCATCCTGGGCCGAACGAAAGTATGTAAGGAGCAGATTTTCCATGAGATCTGTCTTCTGTGCAAAGGCTGTCGAGAGTCGATTGAAGAAGACGAAGACTTTACATTGATTAAGAAGAAGGCGTACCATGCTGAGTGTGCTAATGACGTCAACCACTGCTTTGTATGCGACAAGGAGATCTTGGGCCGAGTGTATCGAGCTGGCGACGGCGCTTTCCACAAGCTCTGCATGGTCTGCTCCGTGTGTCACAAACAGTCCAAGGAAGCTGGAGCAAAGTTGGTAAATGACCTTTTTATTTGCGGCGATTGCGTTGCGGAGAAAGAGAGAAAAGAGAAGGAGGAGAGAGAAGCTGTGCTTAAACGCGAGCGAGCTGCTGCCAAAGCGAAGGCAGAAGAGGAGGCAGCTATTGCTGCTGCAAGGGCGTTGGAGGAAGAGAAGGAACGAATTGCTCAAGAGATTGAGAGAGCTGCCGAAGAGGCTGCTTGCGCAAAAGCTAATGCAGAAGCAGAAAAAGAGGCAGCAAAGACCAAGGCGTTGCATAGCGCTGTTGGTGTTGGGAATGGCAATGGCAATGGCAATGGTCGGTTTGGAATTGATAACCTTCGATCCAGTTCGTTAAATCTCGACCAGTTTGATTTGGAGGCTACACCTCTTGACATATCAGGACGTAACAGCCGGATTTCTGAAGCATCAGATTTGGACTCGATTCTTAGCGATGGTGATTATGCTGGATATATGGGAAACGGCCAAAGGGAATCGATGCGCTTGTCGGAAGTGCTTGACCTTGAGTCTTACAGTGATGATCGTTTGTCCGACTTGAGCGGTATCTTAGAAGGAGGTACCGAACGGACGAAGCCGCGGCACTCAAGGATTGAAGGAACAATGAATGAAAATGAAGAAGCCTTTTCGGAAGATGAGGATGATCGAGAGCTGTGTGGCGGTTGCAAGTTTGTACTAGAAGGAGAAGCTATTGGTGCTTTGAACCAGTACTTTCACTACGAGGTGCGTTTGCGGGATCGGGGACCGCGCGACATGCAATGTGTTTCAACGACGAGCTAAATTTGGTGTCGTTTGTGGTTTACAGTGCTTCAAATGCAGTTACTGCAGCCGTGTTATCGCTGAAGACGATGGCTACGCCGAGAAGGACAACCGGGTATTGCTTGCTTTCTTGCGTTGTGTATGTGACACAGCCTTAGCTAATAAGTCGGAATGACTGCAGGCGTTTCACCAAGCTTGCTACCAGGCCCGCTTCGGCAAGATGTGCCATCGATGCGACAAGGTTCTTAAGGGAAAAGTGGTCAAGGCTCTTGACCATCTTTACCACCCGGACTGCTTTGTGTGCTTTCAGTGCAGCGCTTCCCTATCAGGTACGCAATGAGACTTCTGCTAACTCGGCAAATGCTTTTGTGATACTAATCATGAGGTTTACTTCTGATGGTGCTTTATCGTCCAGCAGAGAGTTTCTTTGAGCACGTAAGCCAAGCGGTTTGCGCTAAGTGCAAGCGAGAAGCTATTGTGTTGGATGAGCCCAGCCTCCCGTACGTCGGGTATGAATGACCCAGGAACTTATATTTGACTGACTTAATATGGTGTTGCTATTTGAATCCAACAGAGAGAAAATGACTCCTATGTCCAAGGCTATTGCTGGCTATCGGTTTGACGCCCAGGATGACACACAATTGACTATTTATCCGGGCGACGAGGTCGCTATCTTTCAGAAGGTACGTTTACTGCGAGCCTTATGGTATGTTGTGGGCTCTAACGACTATCTCATATGCGCGACAGGACGATGATGGCTGGTGGCTGGTAAAATTGGGAAGCAAGCGTGGTTACGTACCAGGTTCATATTTGATTGAGCGCCCTATTCAAGAGCAGCAGAAAAGTAGTGTCTGCAAGCCGGGTCGTTGCAGCTCGTGCTCGACGCAAAATCCAACAGAGGCATGCTTCTGTCGAAGCTGTGGCAACAATTTGAAAGCCTAACTGGCACATGCGTAAGAGAAAGTAACAAGCAAAAGCCGTTTATAGAAAAGGCACGGGGCATATTGATAGATATCCGATCCCTGGCCTTATGACTACTTTGTCTTGCTTTTGGCATTTTGTTCTCACTGTAGCTTCAACTGTCAATTCAGCGTCCCATATTTTTGTCCTACCTACTCGATGTTAAGTTGTGTCGTGCTCACTTGTGCATTTTTCTTCAACATCTCATGTGGATCAAAGGACTAACTTACTCGACTCCTACGTTTCAGTTGTCTGCTGGTGCGCTGCTTGGCGGTAGATGCTTGCGCAGAATGCATTCCCGCCGAAACATTCGCATATGGGACCGGGTGCAGCCATCGCTCTGGCATCCGTTGGCGTCACTGGAGCAGTCGCTCATGGACGTAGAGGTGATGGCTCGCCGAGTGTTCTCGCCTCGCTTCCCACCGTTTGCGCCGTTTTCGCCCGACACGTTGCCGAAGCTGCACCATGACGACAAGGAGTTTTTCAAGGACCTGCCAATCAAGAGACCCGAAGAAGTGACGAAAGCGACGTTAAAAGCTGCAGCGCCAGAGTACAGTGCGTCCGAGAAGGAGGGAACCGACGCTGCCCTTGACACGAAGGAGTCCTCAACTGGCGCCGAAGGCACTGTACCTCACCCGTCATTCACGTCATACTCGTACTCGTACTCGACAGTGCTAGACCATAGTGGTCACCGTATCGGTACGTCTCGTCGACGCTACGAGGACTCGACGGGGCGTCTGAAGGCAACCCACGAGCGCGAGATTGACGGTAAAAACTTGAAGACGGTGTGGCAGCGCTCCAATACGCAAGATGAGGGTGGGCATGAGACGGTCTGTTCAAGCGGTAGTCCGGATGAGTTCGATAAGGAGTGGCTTGAGACGCCATTTGGCCGTGCCGAGGACGAGGAGCTGTCTAAATGGATGGAAGACCGAGAGCGTGGTGTGTACAAAGCATTCGGCATTGAATACAATTCAGATAAACTGAAGCAAAATGAGATGACGAATGAAGAGCGCAAAGTGGTGGAGGAAGTTGGCACCGAGCGAAAGGAGAAGATTCAGGAAATGTCGAAGCGACAGGAAGAGGAGACGACTTCTCCGGAGTATACGTCGTAAATGGCAGCAAGTGAGTGAAGTGAATGTGATGGATGATGACCTGGTAGCGAAGATTTTGCCACTGCAGATTGTTACCAACTTGACGAATGATATTGCTTTTTTTCAAACCCAATTCCTTGTTTTGCTGTGAAAATGGATTAATTTTGCTATCACTTTTGCTTTTCGACTGAATCATCCATTCATTGCAAGAGAGCGCTCGGCTTAAATCATGGACGACGGGCACGACGTGCTGCTTCTCAAGCCGGCATCCAACGAGGCGTCTTCGCAGCTTAATGGTTTTGGCGTAGATGCGGCCACGGGTGAGTCCAAGCGCTGGCTGCAGAGTCTGGAGAAGTCCATCCGCGCTATCGTGAGCATCCGACTGCTAAGTGTGCGAGCGTTTGATGGCAATGGTGCTAGTTTTAGCGTGGCTACAGGATTTGTGGTGGACATGAAGCGAGGTTTGATCCTCACGAACCGCCACGTCGTGACGCCCGGTCCCGTGGTGGCTGATGCCATCTTTCTTAATAAGGAGGAGGTGGATCTCGTGCCTGTGTATCGAGATCCCGTGCACGACTTTGGCTTTTTTCGCTTTGATCCCAGCAAAGTCAAATTTCTACAATTGCATGAGATCCCGCTACGGCCCGAAGCTGCCAAGATTGGCGCCGAGATTCGCGTCGTGGGCAATGATGCAGGGGAAAAACTGTCCATCTTGCCGGGTATCTTGGCCAAGCTGGATCGAGACGCGCCATCCTACGGCTCCAGCACGTACAATGACTTCAACACGTTTTACTTTGCCGCGGCCAGTAGCACAAGCGGAGGCTCCAGTGGATCCCCTGTGCTGAATATCGACGGATGCGCTATCGCACTGAACGCTGGAGGAGCCAAGAAGGCGGCGTCATCTTTCTACCTGCCGCTAGATCGCGTTGTACGGGTGCTTGGACTAATTCAACAGGGCAAACTGGTGCCGCGTGGAACCATCCAGACGATTTTTCGTCACACGGCGTTCGATGAGGTGCGGCGGCTTGGATTGTCAGGCGAAACAGAGGCTTTAGTGCGCCAACAATTCCCTCAAGAGACAGGTATGATGGTGGTGGACCAGGTCATTCAAGGAGGGCCAGCACACGACCAGCTGCATACAGGAGACGTGCTCATTAAGTTTGCTGACAAGATAGGCGCAACGTTTTCGACCATTGAAGAGTTGTTGGATTCTCACGTTGCTGAGACTGTAAACGCGCAGTTCCAGCGCGGAGACGAGCAGTACACAGCCACGCTCAACATTCAGGACTTACATGATATCACGCCAGACAAGTACTTGGAAATTGGAGGTGGCATTGTGCACGCGCTGTCCTACCAACAAGCTCGCAACGCCTCACTATCGGTGGGTGGCGTGTATCTAGCCCAAGCAGGCCACATGTTCATGAAGGCACATCTGGCCCAGCCCTGTATCATAACATCCGTGGCAGGACAGGCCACCCCTACGCTAGATGACTTTGCGAGCGTCATGGCCTCGCTTCCTAATGGTTTTCGAACGGTGTTGCGGTACTTTATGATCCGCGATCGGCACCGTGTCCGCACAGCCTTTATTATGATGGATCGTCAATGGTTCCCGATGCAGATGTGCACACGCAACGACGAAGACGGGTTGTGGTATCCAAACGCATACATCCAAGATGCAACAAACGGAGAGAAAGCACTCGGGAATATTGCAAATTTTGAAAGCCCAACTTTTTCTCTAGCACCGTTGAGTTTTCCCGGAGGAAACACGCTGGGCAAGAAGACGCTGCTGTCACTTGTGATGGTGTCTTTTGACATCCCTTACATGATTGATGGTATTTCGAGCTCTAGCTACCATGGTATGGGAGTCGTGGTTGATGCCGCGCAAGGTTTTGTGCTCGTAGATCAGAACACTGTTCCCATTGCATTGGGTGATGTGTTGATTACAATTGCAGCTACCGTTGAGGTTCCCGCTAAGGTAGTTTTTGTGCACCCAGTTCACAATTTCTCCATTGTACAATATGATCCGAAGACGCTAGGCTCTGTAGCCAGCCATATCGAGAGTGTTGTGTTGGCCGAGAAACCGCTTAAAGTTGGTGAGACCGCCGACTACGTCGGATTGAGCAGCAATTGGACCGTCGTTACCATAAAATCTGTCGTTTCTAAGCTTGACCGTCTGGTGTTGCGCGATTTTCAGCCACCACGATACAAGGCATGCAATATTGAGGTACTGCACTTTGATCGTATCACAAAGTCTGTGGGCGGTGTCTTCATTAATAGCGCAGGCGCTGTGAATGCAGTTTGGCTGTCCTTTAGCTACCAAGACAATGCTGGTCGCAAAGAGGTTTTTCGTGGATTACCGGTTAGCATTTTTCGACCCATTATTGACGAGCTGCGGGCGTCTCGCATTCCGGCATCGTTGAATATTTTGCCGGCGCAATTGCTGACTTACTCTCTGTCGAAGGCACGCTCTGGTCTTGGGCTTTCTGATGGATGGATACAGAAGCTCGAGTCGTGCTACGAGGACAAGCGTCAGGTACTCGGAATCAAGCAATGTGCTGCTGGCACGGACTGCGCTAAAAAGTTCAAAAGCGGCGACTTGCTTCTAGCCATTGATGAACGAGTTGTCGTGCGGGATGCAGATGTAGAAGAAGCAGTGGACGGTAAAACGAAACTAGTTACTGTGATTGTGCGCGACCAGAAGGAAATGGAGGTGGCTGTTAGCACGTCTCAGCTGTCGGCAATGGGCACTGATCGTGTAATCGTCTGGTGTGGTCTCGTTATCCAACGCCCCCACTATGCGGTAGCGAGCTTGGGCTACATTCCAGAGGAAGGTGGTGGCATATATTGTTCACGGTGGTGCTATGGATCTCCGGCGCATAAGTACGGATTGCGAGCAACAATATGGCTCGTGGAAGTTAACGGTAAGCCAACACGCACGTTAGATGACTTCTTGGGGGTGGTCGGACGTCTGGGTAATCGCGAATCTGTGCGCTTAAGGACTATTTCCATTAACACTAAGCCAAAGGTGTTTACCTTGAAGACAGACTACCACTATTGGCCAACAATCGAGCTGCATCGAGAGGGATGGGATTGGAAATATGTAAAGCATCCAGTCCAAAACACCAATGATGAAAATTCAACGCAGCAGTAAAGGCTCAAATTCAGATCAATGCATCAAACTTGACAAGAGAGAGATACTCACCACACATCAACATCTTTTCAAGTACAATTAACGTGCCACTTTACGAAATCTGCCACATGGAAACGGGAAGTGTCAAAGTCGAAGAAATTCGTGGGCAGCGCCGTCATCTTTATGCTCCGACGTTGAGGTCGGGTGTGTACCATGACGACCAAAAAGAAAGAGGAAGCACAGAAAGCAGAGACGTTTAGGACAGCAGTAATGTGGAAGCATAAACTGTACTCTCATAGCGAGTCAAACTCGCGTATACATGTAAATGCTTACGAATCTTGAAGCGACGCGAGCCAGCATGTGTGACGAAGTAATGTGGAAGCATAAACATGAAAATACAGTTTATGCTTTCACATTACTGCTGTCGACGAACGATGCTAGCCAAACGTTTAGAGTAGTGTATTCCGTGTATAATACGCAGCGTGCCTATCACACGATATAGTATCGTAAAAATCATGAAGATTCAATGTTTGCGCTTCCCATGTTACTTGCAGTGATAGAGAACTTCGATATCACCACAGCAAAGGTTGATATCCGTAATCGCCAAGCTGTTGCATTTCTTCCTAGCTTGCTCTGGCCGTAAATACTGATACCGTAGTGAACGCCTGACCGACGTACGTGGCACGCCTACCAGCTTGCAACAATGTGCCTGTTGTCGCCGCCTTGAGTAGTGTGCCAACAACGTCTTCGGCCTGAAGTCTACAAGCGCCGGCGTGGAGTGGACGACGGTCTTTTGCCAGCAGGGCTCAGACGCTGATGACCAGTCTAACGACCAGGACTTGGGTAACCAACCCATGCTGCGAATAGGTTCAGGGTTCGTGCACCCTGGACAGACGACGTCTCCCGCCTGAATTAATGCACAGTCAGGTTGGACAATTTCAGTAGGCCGCTGTTAGCTGCAGTTCTGGTATTTCAAACTCGACGTTGACGATTACGAGCTCGGCGTTGACGATTACGAGCTCGGCGTTGACCCGCTTTATCTAACGTATAATCTAGTACAGCATATACCCGACTACAGCCCATGGGCTGTATTTTTTTGGTGATACATTCTGGCTGTCTTGTTCAGGCAAGCTGAACTATTGGAAAGATGTCAGAAGCTTCTGGACGTAAAGCTAGCGGTGGGGATATACGAGATTAGCACGAATAGCTCAATGCCTTGCTGCGCGAGAAACATGACCGGGTCCGCACCGATCGCGTAGTACTAGACGGGTCTTGTAAGAAGCAATTTATAAGATCACGCACATATTCAAGCTTGTGAGCACACAGCCCTCACTTAACTTCACTTTTTCGAGCGACGTCCAAGGAAACTGTATCTTTATACTCTGCGTCTTGATTTACACAGACAACTACAGCGAAAATCAACGACCGAAGATTGTAATGTGGTGGCCGCACAAGTAGCTTCGTTTGCGTCATCGATAGCTTGACATGCTATGGCTACAGCATTGGAAGCACCTTAACCGACTTTCGGATCGCATCTACCAGGAAACTCGTTGGTCAGTTTCAAGCCCCCATTCTGGCGGATCAAAAAAATACGTGGAAGCTGTCCATGCTACATTGCAGCAGTGTTTCAAAAGCTTCGAGTAATTTTACTTGACACCAAGTGATACAGGGCATGGATTTTGTGATCGTTCACACTTTTACTGTACCGACCGCTTATAGCATCAGATCAGAGCGCAAGGGTTATGACATGCGTTAAAGCGCTTTGGTCGACTGCCTTGAATGAGACTTGCGCTTAGTCACTTGCATAATAAACGTTATCCGCAACACTCAGTACGGCAAGGTTGTTGGGTAGACATGTCTCCGCTCAATCGAGCAAGACGCATCTGCGTTTGTTAAGAAGGACCGCGCTGCTGACTTTGCGAGACCACGAACTAAACTCGATAGAAAGATTTCCATCATGAAAAAGAGCATGGGCAGCAATGGTGCCACAATGACATGCAAATCAACAAAAGCTACTTTCGCTTACATTTACACAAAGGTTCAGTCTGACACAGCAGCTTACCCTAAAGATGTCAACAGCGCGCAAACCTATGTATGAACGGGCCAACCAAGATGATGTAGGGCTGTGCACATATGACTCAAAGTTAGCTTCATCCAACAGCTATCCTGTGTTTCAGCTGAAGTACACGCAGTAGTTTTAAATAATAACATCGTGCAATTCTTTTACCTAATCCAGGGCTGCATTTACTTTGTTCCAGATAAGTTTGGCATCTGTGAAACAACCACAGCTTGCCTAGCGTGCTCAGTCTGCTAGAAAAACGGTTTAAGCGACCACTTGACTTGCGACCTCATCCAATTTAGGGTTACCAGTATACGATTAAATTACTTATAAGATTCAGAGGTAGACTGAGGAAAATGACATCTCAAAGCCGTTGTTGATGTAGACAACATCGTTTGAGCCGCTTACCAGGTAAGCCTTCCTTCATTTTAAGTTTGTCTTTGTACTGCAAACCTCTTTTCAGCTTTAGACGCGGACGAAAAGCGAGTATTTGAAAGACAGTTACGTCAAAGCAGACTAAAAAGTCAACCATGGACCCGCTCACTTTGAGCAACGCGTCATTATACACCATTGGTGACATTCTGAACCTACCGGCGGCTATGGAATTTTTGGACGATGAAGATTTTGGAAGCACGATGATGATGCTTGAAAATGCAATTGCGTTCTCACCTAGGTCCGCTTTTTGTAGAGAAGACCCTGACAGCCTGGACTTGAGCCTGACAGGACTGAGTGATGCGTTCAACGCGCGGGACACGGCCTGCACTGAGCAGCACTTGGTTGATGCCAATAGATTGGGACTCTCTGATGGCGCTAGCTCTTGTCTTTTGCCTGATGAAAAGATCCGAAACAGCGATCGAGTTCGTGTTGGTTGCGGTGATGTTTATATCAAACAAGAGAATAACATGCCCGGCTTGCCACCAGTTATGGACTCCTTTCTGCGCGAGTCTTGGGACGACATCGTAGATCCAGGCTCAAGATCTGCCCGCTCAATTGTAATTTCGACTACTCCTGGTCGAGTGAATTCGCTGACGCCGCACTTCGTCTTCCCCAGTCCGTCATCACTAGGAGGACCGCTATTGATGAAGAGCATGCCGATTTTTGCACCAACGTTACCACCAGCGACCGTGCGCATGATCTCCAGCACTTTAACCTCACCAACCGCGTCTTTTGCTGCGCCTGCGAAATCGAAAGGGACACGGCAAGCAAAGCAGTGTATTGCTGAAGCGTGTACTCGGCGCGCGCAGTCTAATAATCGATGCAAGACTCACGGTGGTGGCGCACGGTGTCAAGTGGAAGCTTGCAACAAGAGTTCACAGGGTGGAGGACTTTGCCGCGCCCATGGAGGTGGCAAAAAGTGTCGAGTACCTGGTTGTTTGAAGGGAACTCAACGTCTTGGTTTATGCTACCTGCACGGTGGGATTCGTCGTTGTATAGCAGAAGGTTGCAAGAAGAAGGACCGTGGCAACGGGTACTGCATCTCGCACGGAGGAGGCCGACGTTGCGAAGCTCATGGATGTAGCCGCTCGGTTCGTAAGGGCAATCACTGCCAGATGCACCAAGTCTTAGCACATGATACTCTGGTCCCGATAAGCCGATGCCAGAGATTTTATTCGTAAGTGCCTATCAGGCATAAAACAAGTAGTACGGTACTCGACGTGTAATTTTAGAGCTGTAGCTATCATTTAGTGTAAACAAATAGATGCGCGGAGACATCATGCCCGCAAATTAAGCTCAATAATCCATTTTGTGCCAACCATAAATGTGGAGCACCATGCGTGTCCACAATCCGACAGCAGGGTATGCATCAGATTACACAACAGAGCCATGCTTGATGCCGAAGAAGCAGCGACAGATACAGTCGCAGATATAGCACTATCCGTTTTATGCCGTGAACGCAATTGCTGACCTTGCGACTTTAATAAAAGTATTCTGGCCTTCACTGAGACGATGGCTAACCATATTCCAGCATATTTCTAGATCTCTGACGCTTTCCTGTAATAGTGGCTTTTTTGGACGAGACGCACAACTCGCTTTAGCCCGGCCGCTACATACTGAGCCACTACCAGCAGACCTTTGCTAAATTTGCGGCTCCTTGTGTTGTAAGTACATTGACAAGGGGTGTGTTCGCAAAAGCACAAAGTCGTGGAAGAATATGGCATCTAATCCTCTGTTTTGGATTGCAGTCGTAGATCGGTGTTCGGAAAAATGGAGATGGTAATCAAGCCCCAGAACGCCAGTTGAACGGTAATCTTACTAAGACCATTAGCGATAATGCAACCTTTTCATAAACGCAGCATCGGCGTCGTATTTTGGCATCCAGTCACGCTCACAGCTAAAAGTCGACTCGCTAAGTGATAAAGGCGGCGCATGTTTGCGCGTTTTCCCATTTAGTGAGAACAATACGCTAAATGTTACGGATAGATGAAATAAGTTTGCTTGCAGGCTTCTGTGACAAGTGCTGCGTGAGCTGGGGGGGTGCTGAAAAGCTAGTTGATGCTGTAGATCGCGAGCATGACTGGAAAGAGAAAGAAGCTCGCACAAAATAACCAACTCAGGTAGAAAATTTTGCATAGCTTTTCATCAACTATGCCGGTCATACGCGTCTATTCAAGCTAGTTGAAGAAGCGCGTAGATATATACTCTGCTGTTTTCCTCAAAGTCAGCTTCGCTGAGCAAGGCGCTAGCGTGGCTTCGCCTATGCAAAGCTAAGGCCAAGCGGCCTATAAATCCTGCCCTATTCGGGCCCAGTCTCATTATGCTCCTGCTACTGCAGGTCCTCATCCGAGTGAGGAGGATGCAACTGCCTTGGGTCATCATGACCTGATTTCGGTTAGTGGTCTCGACCGGCAGGAAGCGACCGATATGGTAGGTCATCCTCCTGACCAAAAGTATCCCCAACGTCAGGACAATCTTGTTGGCGAGGTATCTCAAACTCCGGGGGCACCCTTGTCGCATCACACGATACGGGTTATACCCATACGACGTTCCTTCAGATACGTTTTCACACAACAGTGGTCAGTACATGGTCGTTGAGCGAGGCGGAAAAGCTGAAGGCCCCAGGCGAAGCCGATGGCAACTCGGAGCGAGGTAGCCCGAAAGGTTTTCTACTCGACTCACAACTACTTCCTTCACGTTATGGTACAATACGGGGATAATCACACAAGTATGACAGCTTATTTACGAGTGCCATACTTATACACATCGTGCTTGTGTTGATGTCTGTCTGAAAGAACGGCAGATCGCTAAAACATCCTTCTCCTGGTTACGCTCTCGGTTACACTCACGTTTCAAGCTAAAAATGGCCGCTGGGGGCAAGTCGCAGCGCAAGCGACTGCAGCGACAGCTGGAGTTCTATCTGAGTGAGAGCAATCTTCGCCAGGATAAGTTTCTGCAGCAGGCCATGGACGAGCAGGGCTTTGTGCCTGTGGACGTTCTCCTGTCCTTCAACAAGTGCGTCCATCATCGCGTGCTTACGTAGCATTCCATCTCATGCTAATTGAATAGTGGATGTTGTCCCCCATTCATTTCAGGTTAAAGATGCTCAAGGCAACTAAACGCATGATTTTGGATGAGGCAGAGAAGTCATCGATAATTCGCGTCGATCGAACGCGCTCATGCATCGCGGCGAAGGTTGTGCCTGCGGGTGGCCAGGGTGACGACGCAGGTACGGCACTCACCTGCACCGAACGAGCTTATTGCCACCACAAAATGCGTTCTAACGATAAAGCGTGTCTAATCATCTGCTGCAGACGCCAGGACGATTTATATCGACAGCTTCAGTGCTACGGACGACCACGATTCGCTGCGACAGGTCTTTGCCCAATTCGGCAAGGTGAACTTGGTGAGCCTGCCGAGATTTCCACAAAACAAGAAGTTCAAAGGGTTTGGCTTCGTGGAGTTCTCCGATCAACATACTGCTAATGCCGTTGTCAGCTCGTCGGATGCAAACTTGAGAGGGGTTCGCGTCATGAGTAAGACGCGATGGCTCGAGATGAAAGCGCAATTGAAACGTCAGTTGTACCGCACCGACGTAGCTGCAGGCACTGCTAGTGACGATGCCAACGGGTCCAAAAGCTGTGAGCCGGGAAACAATGCCGCTACTACTACTAAAACAAAGAGGCGTCAGACACCAGCGGCAAGAGAGCACGTCCATTTCGGTGACGATGATATCAACGAAGAAGCTACTAAGAAGTACAAAGTATAAATAGAAGCTCACACTTAGTCTCTATTAGATGCGGTAAGCTGCCGGGTCGACATGCTCAAGATCGTATAGATGAGCGATCTTCTTCATCATTTCTTTTCGACTTTTGCTCGCGGCGTTGTCGAACTGAAGATCGTAAAGTGAGCTAAGGTTGAACGCGACCACGCCATTGAGAAATCGCTGCGGGTTTGATCGGATCATTCGCTCAAGCGCAGCAATGGCTGCCTTTACGTCACAGCAGTAAAGTGCGCAGATTGCATAGTTGTTGACGGCTGAGCACACAATATCTTCATTAAGGAAAAGCTCTGCATCAGAGTTTGTTGATGTCGAGATTTGCGTGTTTTTCTGCAAATACAGAATGGAGTTAAACGCGCCCAGCGCTTCTTGCAGCTTGTTCTGCGCAAAAAACAATAAACCGTCATTCAAAAGCAAGCGTGCTTCTAGTTCTTCCACCACGTCTGCCGAAACTCCACCGTCATTGCCAATACCAGCTTTCACTTGGCTTGTGTGATAGCGAGCAGCCTCATACAGCTTCTCTGCAGCCGTCAGGTCACCCATCTGCAGACGAATGCGCCCCACTCGGGACAATACGGCTACTTTTTCCTTATCGTCCAAGAACCGAACCTGTTAATTATAAGCGTAATATCAGATCATCGTTAGTCAGTAGGCATCTTACCACAAGCAACTTCACTCTGCCAACACGCACATCAATCTGCGAACAGATACACAAGGCCAGCATGAACTTTTGCTGATGCACTAGATGATTTGCAAGCGCAAACTGTGTAATTCGTAGCCACCGTGCAGCCGCTTTCAGTTCGACACCGAGACGAGACATCGTCTCATTCTTTTGAATTGCACTTTGCAGTCTTGTGTTCAAGTGGAACAGCTGCTTCTCGTGATTTATAGATTTTCCTTGGCATTTGCTTAGTAGTGCTTGGAGGAGGAGTAGACGGATAGGCACGAATGGAGTCACCCCACTCGCTACTGATATTTCGTCCAGGTTTCCAATCTGATCCAGCACACTGGCCGCATTATCGTAGTGACCCTCTTTAATGAGACCGGCAAGCCACCAGGACTTAATTTCCAGCGTCAAGTTGACATCTCTAGACGGGTTCTGCAGCATTGAAAGCGACTTTTTCGTCAATGACTTCCATCGCCTCTGGGTGTACAACACTTCTAAGCCTTCTACTGTGTCCGGGATGTCTGCTATAAGGAGCTTGCTTGCGGGAGGGGTCGCACTCTCAGCCCCTGCAAAGCATTCATCAACTGGCATTTTCAAAAAATCGTCGACTAGCTCGTCCGAAGATGGAGCTTTAAGCGTAATTGAAGAGGCTGACGGGGATGGCAGTGTTGTGGTATGGTCCGACTTTGGCGGGGATGGGGCGCTTCGTGCGTCGGGCATGCGCAATCCAGGTGTTGCCGCTGATAATGCAGAAGCCCGGAGCGACTGCGACCGAGCGTTGTCCCCATATCCTAGAAAAGGTGCAGCAGGAGGAGGTGTTTGTCCAAACGAACGCAATGACGAATGTTGCTGCTGCTGTTGATACGGCGCATATCCTTGTGCAATTCGAGAAGGGTGTTGGGACCTGCTAAATGGTAATGACATCGAACTCTGCGAAGAGGTAAAATGTGAGTGCTGTGACGACATCAAATCAGATGCCGAAACTTTTTCTGGACTGCCGAACAAACTTTTGTAGGCGTCCTGCTGGCTCGGCTGTCCAAGAGAAGAGCTTGGACCAAAAAGGTCTTCCGCTAGCGTTCGATTCGCATTCTCTGGCATCTCATTGTGGGCCTGTTGCATCGAAAATGACGGAACTAGTTCTGTCGGGCTGCCAAATGGGTCGGTACTAGATCGATACTGCTGAGACGGTGAAGGGGCAGTTTGCCCGAAAAGATCGATCGCCGATGGTGGTACAGCTTGTCCGAGAAAATCATGTGCAACATCTGATTGGTGTGGAGGCTTGTCAGCAAAGAGTGATGAAATGGGTTCAGATAAAGTGCTAGCCATCGACGCCGATAGATGTCGCTGCGGAACCAGCGGCGTCGATAGTTGCGTCGGCGTAGCGCGTACCGCGTGACCTGCGCAACCAAGTCAAAGGCAATACATCAATTGTCGCATAAGTCAAACAGCTTAACAAACCTGGAAACTGCCCGGGGGCGCCAAAACCAGGCCGAACTTGATTCACCATAGCTACGGGGCTACAAAAGAGTGTACTAGTAAGAGCACAAGTATAGGTTGGCCACTTGTGTGAAGCGAAAAGTACCCGGACGCGAATGGGGAAGGCCTTGCTTCGGATGGAACGGTAGGTCCGATAGTATAAACAGGGTCTTGTGCCGGCGGCTGCTGTGGGGGGAAGTTTCCTGCCATTTGTGGAACGATCTCTTCTGTGTGCTAGAGATTCGAGTATGAGCAATTTTTATTAAGGCGCCTGATATTATTATACTCGGACTTCTGTATATTATCCTTTTGGAGCTTCTCGAGCTGCATATCAAGGACCAATGGTATCAGAGTCCGTACCGAGTCTTGCCACTGCTCGTACATGACCGTTGGTGCTATGAGTCTAGAAAGGAGCCATGCTTTCTTAACTCGACTATCATCTCAAGCTTCGCAGTAATTCCTCTGTCTCGGCCTGTAATTCGGCCATTACCTTGGCTAAGTAAAGGAATTCAGCTTCTTGGAGATCCATTCAGGAGTTCTCGCGTACACACACACACACATATATCGAGCACGGGATCTCGATTGTGATTGAGGCGGTCGAGAGGGAACTTCTGCAAACATCTGAGGCAGTCGAGGACGAGCTCCCGCCTATTCTTGACGAAAATGAGCGGACTGATTGATCCGCATGTGACCGAAGTATTTCATCTTTGGTCTTTCAACACAAAAAGCACGCGTACTGGTTCTTGTTGATCGATCCAGCAACATAGTGCATGTTGCCTCCGTCTCCGCGCACGTGACGGCGGAGAAAACTGCAAGTATCTTCATTGATCGCGTCCTTCCGGCATCACGGCTTACCGGCATATATGTATCTAGTCGTGATCTGCGTTTCACTTCGGCTTTCTGTGATCAACTCTTCCAGCTACTAAACACGTATGTCTACGGCAGCTTATCCTGAGACGGACAGGCAGACGGGGCACGTGAACCGAGTGCTTGAAGACGTTTTGCGCAGTTATGCGACATCTTTCATCGTGGAGCTCGTTTCTTCCTCTTGCCAAATTTGCAATCAACAACATCGTGCATGCGTCAACAGGCTTGACGCCAGTTTTCGTCAACAACGCCAGACGCCCTCGCGTAACAGCATTTCTTGCTCTTTCGCACCCAGGCTGGGAGAGTATCTGCCGATGGCGTTGCGCCGAAACTTCCGATGATTGATTTTAAAGCACATAGGGTTGCTGCTGATGCAACGTTTGACGTTAACTCTGGCCAACGGCATTTCGAGCCCTGATGCAATGCATTCCGTCGCATCTCCCGCTTAGCCAGTACGGTTTGCCGCCGTGGCCGAGTGTCTGCTGTTGCGACAAGCCGTCACGCTCCAAGAAGCATTTAATAATAGAGGGCGAACGCAGACCAAGAGGTTGAAAGAACCGAGCATAGGACAGGGTTTGTTGTCAGCCAGCACGAATGCTACAGACTTAGGGTGCTGACAAAGTAGCGCCACGCTGTATTGGATCATTTCGAAGTATGGTGATGTCTATATGCTATGGCATACCTACCTCCATTCGTGCTCCTAATGTACGTAATGGTGCCGATTCGACTGAACCTCACTGCGGCAGCAAGAGTGCTAAGTCATTTTGCTGCTGGACCCTTGTTCAGCACTTGGCAAGAACTTGATTGCGTCTTTGGTACGCCGACGTTCGGACCTTGGTACTTATTTTTGTCGTGCCAAACGCCCTGGACTATTTTTGTTTTGTGCTACATTTTATGTATTTTTTATTATGTGGTATATATTTTGTTTTCTCATCTGTGGTATGTTGTTTTTATTTTCTTATCTTGTGGTATGTTGTTTTTATTTTTTTATCTTGTGGTACGTTTATTTGTTTTCTCATCTTATGTGATATTTCCTAGTCGTGTGATATATTATCTAAGTTTCCATCTTGTGGGTATACTTTTTATGTTCCTTATTATCTGCTCCATATAAATATATAACCAAGCATGATGTAAAATTGAGCGCTTTCACCCTATTTGGTCCTGCCTGTACATCAAACACTGTAGAAAAATAATGAATGAATTGAAATTTCTAGTGGCATACCGTGCGTTAGTGCTAGCTCTGACAAACCGTGCACCTTTAAGACATCACTACCGCGCGCATCTTCATATGTTCGTCCTGAATTAGCTTCTCCAGTTTCGACACGTTTGCGTCCGCGTTAAGCTCATAGATATTCTTAAACGAGTATTGGTTTTCCTGCAACACAGTCTTCCATGCCTGCCTACCGCACACGTTCGTGTTCGAGTGCATCACAACCTTCTTGCCATCGGGCAGTAATACGCCGACGACGACGCTGCCTTCCCCAAGGCAGAGACCGTCAACCTCGTCCGAGGTGACGTTGTACACTACGCAGTTGAGCGCCGTGATCGAGCGCGCAGTCACATTGATCAGAATCGAGCCATCTGCATTTACCTCCTTCGCGCAAACACCGCTAAGCACTCTATGCTTAATGTCACCATGCTCAATTTCACTGTTCAGAACCGTAGCCTCGTTAATTACCGCACGCACACCCACATTGCTGTGCTCCATGTTGTTGCTAATGCCTAGGAAAGAGCGCAAGCAGTCCGATTCGACGCCAGGCTTGGTCACAAGACGGTTGTTCTTCAAATACAGCGTTAATTGACCGTAGTCCCACCAGTACACATCGCTGCCAACGTCAATGCAGCCAAAAAGTTTAAGTTTCTTCGTCCGAGTCTTCTTAAAGTTAGCAATCATCGTCTGTATACGCTGGTAGGGTGCAGTCGACTTCAACTTATCGACACCTTTCTGCGTCATCACCTGAACACAGCGATGACCTTAGCATCCTTGGGCGAGATCGTTCCGCGTGTAGCCATGAGGCGGTCCTGCCAGTACTGTGCCTGATGCGGTGTAGACGTGCACACGATGACGACATCGTAGCCGTTCAGGCGGTTGATCTCGTCGATGTTGCGCTGGTGAGCCGTGCGCAAAGTTTTCGTGCTGGACTGGGAAGAAAACGACAGAGATTGTTTCGGATGGAACCTTAGGTGAGAGACATACGCGGCAGCTGTAGCGGCAAAGGCGACTAGCAAAAGCACCCCGGGAATAAAAAACTTGACCATTGCAATGAGTGCGATTACGTAACCCGAAAGAATGGAGAAAAATCGTCGGCCGTTGCGGTACGCGGATCTCCTATTGATAACAGGCTTGGTGTAGTGTGCGGATCAACCAAAAATGCGAAGTGAGCAAGCCGAGTACTACCGCTACGATGATACTAAGAGTTGGAGACGACGACAAGCGTTATCAAATGCTCTTCACGAAGTGACGATCGAGAACCGGTTTTGCTCGTAATTGGATAGTTCGGCTAAAGACAAACAGACTTACAAACAGCATATTTTGATTTACCGAATGGTGAGACATATAAAAATGCTCAATGATTGATAAAAGTTACCATTAAGGTCCTAATATTGCGGCTCTTCAGCTGCTTATATTACAGTCGTTTTGCTGCAACTTATCGAGCTAACGCGAGCTGAAGTTCACTAAATTGTTGGCAGTGTCAAAATTATTCTTTGATGCAAAGGCATCAGGCAAACTTCAGGCGCCAAGCTGAGTGATTAAGCGAATTGATGAGCAAGAATCAAATCTACCTAAAGGCGCTATGTACACGCACCTTGTTACACACCTCAAGTTTAATATAATTTGATTGGTCAGAATGCGAAATCGAACATTCATTGAAATTAGGAAATACAAGTTAAAACGTCACGAAAAGACTCTTAATTATGGTGCTAAACATTGTGACCAATCATATTACTTGATATTTTTTTGATAAATAATCTTTTGGGGTGTTGATAAATAATGCCTCTCTTCTTTTCCTACTTTTGGGGATGCTAAGCATTCTGACGAATCAGATTTTAGTAAATCTGGGGATGCGACGAAAAGCGCCTTCCTATAATTTATGCTAAATCGTGCACTTCCGAGCAACGAATAAGTGCACTACTTTTGACCTGCATTGCAAAAAAAGTATTATTGCTTAATCATCAATATGTAATGGTCGAAAAAGAATATTTTTTTATTTTTAGAAAAAATTTGGTAAAATAAAAATTAAATTTTTTTTTCGTGAAGTTATTTTACACCTACCGTACAAATTGCACTTTTCCAAGACAGTTGCTCTAACTAGCTAAAGTTGCGTTTACGGCCAGACACAATATTATTCAAAACCGAGCAGATCCATTTTGCTGCGTCGCCTACTCTGGGAATTATATAGCTAAACCCATGCGCAGCTTTCTAGCGGTGGCGTTGCTGCTGTGCGTTTACATGCCGCATGCCATCCACGCATCGCGCTTCGAGTTCACACTGACGTCTCGGTCGGAGGTTCGTTCGTGTTTACATCCTCAATCATTATGATTTCTCATCTCGATCTCTGCTCAGGAATGCTTCTTGGAGAAAGTGGATGCCCGTGCGTCCAACAACAAAGTTCTTTATCGCTTTGGTATCCTCGAGCCCAAGAGCTACGATCTGGTCAATGTAGTGGTACGTTGTCGGATGATCCATTCCCTTCCTGTCCTCTGTCCATAGCGCTTACTGTATAGCTCCAAAAAACCATTGCAGGTGAAGAACCCGTCACAACGAGAGGTGATGGCATGGAAGTCCGAACAGACCAACTTTGGTACGGCCACGGTGCGCGAGAGCGGACTGTATCACTTGTGCTTTCACAAGCTCAAAGGCGCGTCCTCTAAGATGACGCTCTTTTACTCCTTCGACTTCATCTCGACTGGCTCTCGCACCTTGACACTAATGCCCAATACTGCGGCTACGATTAGCAAAGATGCGCCCACGGTGCTAGCGGATGCGCGAGTGGAGGTGGCGACAGTGGATGGCCAAGTTACCAAGATGGGCATCTTAGAGTTCGACCTGGCCGGTGTCTCGCCCAGCATCACTCATAATAAAACCCGCGTTAAACTGCTGCTGACGGTGGACAGTATCGCGAATGGGAAGTTTGTGGACATTGTTTTGGCGCTGTTGCCCAACCACCTTCAGTCTTCTGTCACGTGGGAGACACTTGGAAGCTACGCGACCGGAGGCTACCATGACCATGTGTATGATAGCGCTGGAACGGAGATTGGTAGCCACGTCGCTTATGACATCACGGAGATTTTCGAAAGCAAGCTAAATGACCAGACCGGGACAATTGCCTTTTCGATCCACGCAGATGGCAACAGCGAGGCCGCCGTATTTGGCATCTATCACGCTTCTAAGGACCACTTCCCGCAGATAGTCGTTGAAGGTGCGCCCGTGCTTAGTGCATCAGTCTGAAAGAGCTAGAACTAAGAATTTGTGCATGTACCTTACAGACGTCGGGTTGGAGCTTATGCACGAAGTTGCTTACTTCAAGGAGTCGGTCTTCACCCTCCGTGGTGACATGTCGTTTCTCAAGCACCGAGAACGGCTGAGCCGTGATGGTACGTCATCATTACTGCTATCTCTTGCGTGATCGTGTAGTGTAGAGTTCCTATGAAGTAACGTACATGCTCTTGGTTTGTCCTGTCTCTAGCTGCGGAGAGCACAAACTCGCGGGTAAAGTGGATGTCTCTAATCACGAATGTCGTCCTCGTGGGCATTGCGTTTGGCCAGGTGGTCTATATACGCAGCATGCTTGAAAGCGGCCACTAACTCGCGACAACAGTCTCACGATGAAGCAATCGGTGCAGATTGATTGTGCTGATGAATGACAACTAGAGCTGAACTGCTATCATGAATCTGACATGAGAAACAGAGACATCTGTCTCTTGCGCTCTATCAACACGTTGTGTATCAATACTTACCTAAGCTTACAACTCGACATCGCGGTCGATACCCCAGCAAGCCAGTGTTTCTTCCGTCGTCTCGCGCTCCTTCAGCATCGAAAACTTGACGTCACTATCACTGGCTGAGTAGGCAAAGTTAGACGACACTTGTCGGCTGTTGTACTTGGAGTGCATGGACATCATATAGCCTCCAGTGTCGTGAATTACCACATAGTCTCCAGCCTGAATGGGTGGCAGCAGCAAGTGCTTGGCGAGGAAATCACCGGAGAAGCAAAGTGGGCCAGCAATGTCTTGACGCACATACGTACTGCTCGAATCCGTCTTGGGATGACCGTTGCTATCTAGTACAGAGATGCAGTGCGACCACTGCTTCGGCAAATACGCTGTGCGTGGGAACTGGTTGGCGCCGACATGCACCACAGCTATACGCTGGCCTATCCAGTCCTTGACTGCCTCCACCCTAGACACCGTCACTCCAGGCTTCACAAAGATACTGCGACCGAATTCCGTAATGATGGATGAAAACCCGCTCGTGAATAACTCAGGCACTTGTTGACGCACTGCGTCCGCGTACTCCTGGAAGTCGTAAGCTTCTTGTTCTCCACCATCGTATACCGTTGGCATACCACCACCAATGTCAAGCACTCGTACCTGTTTATTGCCGACATGAGCATTAACTTCCAGGGCAAAGGCCACCGCTTTCTTGGCCCCCATTGCCAACAAGTCAAGAGAACAACCCTGCGAGCCGACATGTACGTGAACGCCCTGCAGCCACGGGTTCTGCTTCAAGATCATCAATAGTCGGTGCTTCGTCTCCGCTGTCAGTGGCAGTCCAAACTTGCTCGTAACAGTGGCCGTGCTGGTAGCATCGATGGTCCCACCACCCACTACGGGATTGATCCGCAGTCCAATCTATTCTGCATGTTTCTCCGACCACTTCTCATCCAACTCCTCCAGCTCTGCAAAAATCGTGTTCACCTTACAAATTTCCTCTTCATTGTCTAGATTAATGTACACGCCAGCCAGCAGCAGCTCCCGCAGCTCGCCCAGCGTCTTGCATGGCGAGTCGTATACGATTTTGCGCGGTTCAAATCCGAGCGACAGCGCGTGCTTGGCTTCTGCTACAGACGCGCATTCGGCGCCAAATTTCTTGACTCGTGCACCACGCAGCAGACCCCGCGTGGGGTTCGTCTTGACGGCCAGTACGTGATTAAACTCTGGCTCGGGGAAGGCGACGCGCAGACTGGCGAGACGTAGCTGGAAGGCGTTCCAATTAAAGAGGTTAGTGAGTGGACTCTCGTCGCGCAGCAGCTTTTGGCTGATGGCGGCCTCAACGACGCGCGAGACAGGGACGCAGCGCTGCTGGTGGTGAGTGTACGCGACAGCCGCATCCTCCTTCAGCTGCTGCTCGATCAGTGGCGCCACGTAGTTGAACGATAACTGCTAGGCCAATAGCGTTTGTATCACGAGCGTAACGACTTGACCATTCGTTTGAGACGAGGTGGCATCGATAGCCAGATTGTTGTTCGTGCAGAGTTTCTGCACTACTTGCTCGACACTCTTTGCATTTGACAGCAGCGTTTTAATACACATGGGCCATGTGACCGAGTTCATTTGGCTCGAATGAATTCGTAAGTAATTTATTACCTCAACTTTATCGCAAATGTGCTGAAGATTTTGACATAACGTCAACGTCAACTTCAACATGCAAGGCGATGCCAGTTGTCAAATTTTGTCTCTTTGTGATTATACTGCTACACATCTCTCACCTGTGGAAGTAGATTTGATGATGATCAGACTGTCTATGGAATCCTTGAAGATATGTCTGTGAGGAATGTTGGTTGGAAAGTGGAATTTTGTCCCGCTAGGTAGTAGGTGGACGCCGGTGAAGTTTGCTAGAATAGTCTGATACGAGATATTCGATGCATTGGTGAACGAGTGGCAGCAGCAGAGGCTGTTGGACTGAGAGAGATCGCTTTGCAATTGGTAAGCCACCGAGGAAGCCCGCGACGGCGACCAAAACGCATCTGGCACGCGTCCGGAAGTAAAGTCTTTGTTGTTGTCATGCGTTCTTAGTTTTCTACAAGCCCGGGTACCAAACCAGCTTTCGCAGACGAACCAGCCGTCTGGGAAAGCCGGTTCAAGACCCTGACATGCATCGCTGGTCGTGAATCTAAACGAATAGAATCACGTTCTAGAGGATGGAACCGGAAGTCGCGCTCGGCGAACGGAGCGACGACTACAAGGCGGAACTTGTTGATGCCTGGGTAGAGATTGAGCCTCAGATCATTCCATGGATCATCTTCGTAATCGATCTGATATCACTTTATAGACCTTCTCATGAACCTGGTGCTTCATTAGCAGATAGAGACACCTTTGCTTCTCGTACTTTAATTTCGGGAGCTGTTGAAGTATCTCCAAACTCGACGAGTGCTGAGGTCCAGCTGAAGCTGCTCCCTCAGCTCTCAGGTCCTCAGCTTCCCGTTCAAAGCCTCGTGGACCCAGCAGCCTATCGACCACAGGGTTGAGTTTCTTTGGCCACTCAGCGAGTTCGCAGGCTAAATGCGTACTCGGGATCGCTTTCAAGACGTCCAAATCGCTAGCTTAATCCGCACAAGTGGGATGTGGCACCTTCTTCTTCTTTCCCTTAGCTCACGTAGCAGAGTACCGGACCTCGAGGCATGCAATACGTGAACATTTCTATGTAAGTTTAGACACCTAAAACTTATGCAGCAACAATTAGCTTGCAATATGGACACTAGCCTGCCAAAGCCGAGAGGCCGTCGTTCTGATATGCACTTTCGATGTCTTGAAACAAGAGCTGTTGGTAGAATACAATAAAAGGACGAGGTAAGTATAGAAGACCAAGATAAGAGTCAGAGAGACGTCTGTATTCGCGAGTAGAGGCAGAGCATGAGACCAGCTGGTGTACCGTATGCTTCTTTGGGCTCATTCGTCACGGCTCGACGACGGCGACTCTAAAAGACTAAGTAGACAAACAATACGAATGACATCGATGGAGGACGCCTTAAGGATAGCGCGTTTCGTCACGATCTCCACGGCAGCCGTCATCTCATCCGTAGTGGCGGTGCTACTCTTCAGGAGGATACCAGAGCCAGGGTATAGAAGGAGGGGTAGAGGGTGCAGTTGCAGCAGGAAGCCACCACTGCCGACGCCGCATGCGACAGGCCCTGCGCTTTACTACGCAGTCATTATGACGGACTGGTTTTTCTCTGTGACAGGGGCAGTGAGTCAGTCCATGGATATGGTCATGGGCACGAGCGTTAAGGCGCGTACGGTCGTTGGAGCCAGTGTTGTCTCACTCTACCACGTGAGTTTCCTCGTATCACTTCTCTGGGGCGTCGTGCTGGCGATCTTCGTTCTACGGACGCATCAATGGGTGCATGGCTGCCAAACCACGAGTCCACCTATGAAGAGGTTCCCCGTGCGGACAAGCTGGCTCATCATTTGGACTATCGGACTTGGCTGCGGCCTGCTGTCCACAGCGCGACTCCAAGCACGCGTCACGGGCAGCGATATTACGGACGTTCTGGCCAAGTGTCTGCGCTACTTGTTTGTTTCGGCTTACACCCTATCAGTAGGCTGCATCATTGCAGCCAACGTTATATTATTTCTACAGAGGAGAAGACTAAACACGGGGGAGGAAGTGGCTCACAACTTGGCCACTCCGACGACGGAAGAGTCACTTGGGAACAGCTTACATCCTGCTGCTTTGGCGTCGACGAAGATGTGGGAGATGAAAACGCAACAGGCGCTACGGGTAGCGCACGAGAAGCTTATGCACTACTTGTTGATGGTGCAAATGCTGCAGCTTCCCATGATACTATGCTATATTCTTGGCAAGGACATAGTCAGCTATGTCGCGTATGAGATGGCGAGCTGCTGTTTATGCAGTGTACCATTGTTCAACGCCATTGTCTTTGGTGTGAGGCATGTGGGAGAAGCTAGATTCCTTCAAGATGAAGGCGACCTACGTTACAACCAGACGATGCTGCAGTCTAGCAACAACAGCTCACGATACGGAGACAGAGAGCGAGATCGCATGGGAACAGGACTATTGGCTGGTAGCGGCAACAATGGTGTTGCTAATGTATTAGCTTCGTCATATCGAAGCGTGTTTGGAAGCAGCGCTGCAAGTAGCAATACTGGAAAGGAATTGAGGAAAAGTACGTACGTAGACAACGAGGTAGTAGCTCTAGAGGAGCTGAATGGGTTATCGAACGTGTCGTTCATCGCTGAAGGAGCAGCTGGCAGCGTGTTTAAGGCACATTGGCTGGGCATTGAGGTGGCTATGAAAGTCATTAAGCTTCCCAATGGGGGTACGATAAATGTGGCGGATGCGGAGCTTTACCGCACGATCATTCAGAACTCGGAGGACGCGTTTATCGAAGAGGCAAAGCTATGCTCTCGGCTGCGCCATCCAAACATCACGTTGTTCATGCGCGCGGGATATTTCGAAGGCAAACTGGGAATTTTGACGGAGTATTGCTCACGGGGTAGTCTCAAAGACGTACTTAAGCGTCACTTCCCACTTGGTTGGCGGCGCAAGGTGGCGCTCGCCCTTGATGTCTCAAAGGGTCTCACCTACTTGCACGCGCGCAACCCGACGTACATCCACCGCGATCTTAAGGCATCAAACATTCTGGTCACCGAGACGTGGCAAGCTAAGCTGGCAGATTTTGGGATTTCCAAGGTGTCAAATTTTGTCAACCGCGTGCGGTATAGCGAGCGTGCTGTGAGTTTTCCAGAGCAGAATCCCAGTATGTCAGGTGAGCTTACGTCGTTTGCCGGCACATGGCGCTGGAATGCCCCAGAGATTTTGCAGGACCCGCACAACTGTAGGTATAGTCGTGGAACGGATATGTACTCGTTTGGTATGGTGTTGTGGGAAATTGCCTCCGATGGTGCTGTTCCCTTTAGCAACACCAAGTTTGATTTCGAGGTCCGCGAGAAGGTGCTTGCGGAGCAGCGCCCGCTGATTAATTCTGGACAATTTTGCCCACAGCGCTTTGCTCAGCTTATTGAAGAATGTTGGGCACACGACCCAGCCTATCGTCCTTCAGCACCGCAAGCTGCCGAGATTCTGAGCACGATTATGGACAACATATCGAAGGGCTCGGACGGTTTCGCTACAATGGCGTCGGTATCGGGCTCCGAGTACACGAACAGCATCTTCTCGTCCGTACGAAATGGTGACGGCACATCGGATCTGGATCACCGGCCCAGCTCTGTCCTGAGCCAGCGCATTACTAGCTTTTTCCGCGGCCGGTTCTCCGCCCGCAGCAGCAGTAGCAGCGGGATGAGCGAAGAGTACCATGACCATCTAAACAACGAGCAGTTCCACAAGTTCACGTCTCCGCATGTTGGACCAGAGAGCATTAGTATGCTGAGCGCTCGAAGCGATACTGCAGCGGAATTGAGTCCAACAAATCCCGAGTCATCGGGTCTCCCTATTGTTGGGCTTCCGAACGAAAGCCGACACGGCGATGGTCTAGTGGGAGGTCGTCTTTCATCGTTGGACGAATACGACTTCGAGATGGAGGGCGCGTCGTTTGATGTGTCCACGACCTACAGCAGACCTTTGTTCGTTGGAGGAGCCTCAATGCTACCGCCCTTTCGCGAGGCTAAGCATAGTAATGGCAGGTGTGGAGAGGTCAGGCCGAGTGAAGATCCCCGACCTAGTGAAGATGAAGCTGAGTTTGTACTCGGTGCTAATGGTCGGATACGCCACCTCCAGTACTAGAGAGCGGAACATCTGAACTTCGAGCTGAAACTGACAAGCGGGCCAAGCCGCTAATATTTATTAGCCACAAATTAAGTGGTAGCGATAACTCATATTACGAAGGTGTTGGAACTTCGTACATAGATACTATGTCTTGAATGTATTACACGTTGGTATTCTATTTTATAGCGCATTCTATTATAAATAAACAGTGTACGTTGAAACTGAATGGTAACTGCGTGAAATGTGTCAATGGTATTCGATGGTAATGCAAAGCGTCAGTCATTTTAGTCTTAGGTTGGTCTCATTGAGGCCGCTTATTCAGCGGATTCATCAGAAACGAGGAATTCACTCTGAGCAGACCGAAGCCCACCCAGCATGAAAGACATCACACGCCACTCCAATGTAAAAAGGTTCTCTACAAGTCGAATGAGCTAATACATTGCTAAGACATCGCTAATTTAAAACTGAACTAGACGTCAAACACACTAACACCATCCATCGCTGATCCTCTCCCAATCAATATATCCTTCAATCGCATACTATAAATCCTCCTGTATTTGAATACTTGATGAAAGTCGTGAAATGCTGCGCAACGCTCGATCTATCGGCGTGATCGTGGCGGCGCTAACGTCTTTAACAGGTTTGGCAGTCGGAGAAGTAGCTCAGCAATACAATAATAGCAACAAAGCTGTGTACGCAAAGCAGCGGCTTCAGAAATGGCGTGACACCTTTGCGAGCGAGAAAACCAGTGACGAATCAGACTCAGAACAAACGGGAGTGTCTGCGTGGCTGGGTAGTGCACCACCTAAGTTTCCATACTTGCTATCAATTTCAGCTGGTGATAATCCCGCTATTGTTACAAACAAGTACGTGCTTTAAATGTTCGTAACAATCTGATGGATTGTGTTACTGACGACTTATTCCGGTGTTCGAAACAGACTTTTAGGAGGTGCAAAGGTGCTTGGGTCTTACGAAGAACAAACGTGTGATACTCTCAAGAGACTTACTGCACCTACAACAGCGCTGGGCCTTGCAGCTCATAGAATTGCAACTCGATACTCGGCGTTAACAAGCCATTTTCACGGAAATCTTCCAGTGGATTTTGATCCTCGCGGTGGAGTGAAAGCTAAAGAAGAAGGTGTGACGATGGATGCGTTGCTAGTCGCGCTACGAGACTTGCAACATTGTGACCAGCAGAGTAAGGAGGATGATGAAGAAAGCGACGTAAACGCGTCGACGAAATCCCAAACCAGCCAAGCAACTGTCCAACCGGTGTTTTTTCTGCGAGACTTTGATGTGCTTAGCGACCGGGACGCTGAAAGATGGCTCCACTGGACACATCAAGTTTCGAGCGAGGGCTTAGCTCACGTGGTACTTCCAACAGTCGCAACAGTAACACCTTCCAAGGCACAGTGGCTACAGACGCGGCATCAGATTGGGCTGAGCAACGCTGCTTTGGATGACACCCATAATTTTGTTGGTATACTGCTGCGTCCCGCTAATGGTCTAGTGGATGACACATCCGCAGAAGAAAAGCTACGCGAGATAGCGGTACACAATATTGAACTTTATTCTTTGTGCAAAACAGGCATTAACAAAAATGTTGTGATGTGCTCGTTTCAGAAATCGCACAACTTACGTTTGGATTTGTATCCTGCCTTGACTGCAAGTGATGATAGCCGAGATGATGAAGATACGACAGACAGTAAACATGATGCAGAGATTGAGGTTATTTTAAAGACAACTGGGAATTGGTGGAGCGACATCGACATGATTTGTCGGCGCCTAATGGAAAACAAGCTAAATGCCGTGACGCTCCTTGAAGAGCGGCTAGCGATGATTCACAAAGTGTGCAACGACTTTGTAGAGGATATAGAAATTGGCGTGCTGGCATCATTGTACTTGGATGGAAGCCTTCAGCTCCCGCATAAAATTGCCACAAGCAATATCTTCGAAGCATTGGAGTCGAATGATTCTGAGGGTATGAACGACCTTTTCGACACGTCAAAAGTTTTGACCGCGCTGGAGGCCTGGAAGTGCTTCGAAACACTGGTTGATGTGGTGCCAATATGTGGTGGCAGCTCTCTTGTTGGGTCACCAACACAACTTCTTGGCCAGAAAGACAAGACACCCCGCAACTGTGTGAGCCCGGTGGATGCACTTCTGCCATTTCACTACCGCAAGGATGGCGAGCAAAAGTTTCTGGATTTGATAGACCAGCAACTGTTGTTTTTGCGACCAAAGGTAAGTCGGAGGGAATGTGTTCAAGTCGCTTATTTTTACGCCTGTAACATGTGTATTGTAATGAACTGCAGGATGTTGTCGAGATCGGAGTGATTCCATGCAAGACAGATGCATTAGTCTCCAATTGCTGGGTTCAGATTCGCCCTGTCGTCAAAAAGGCTTTTGAAAAGATACACGTCAGTCCTGTCGTCTTGTTGTGATTCAGTTGCTTTCTCTGAACCAATATTGCTTGTTACTGCGCATTTGCAGAGAAGCGATACGTACTTCAGAGCTATTTTAGATATCGATCGCTTTGCTGCCAATATTGAGGAAAGAACGGACTTGGTTGCACCGAGAGTGTTTTGTCTGTTCTGATGACAATTCTTTGATAATGTTGTAGATGCGAAAAGAGATTGAGCAGTACGAGCAAGAGATTGCTGAGCGGCGAAAGGCCTTATTTAATATGAAGCGCGACTTTACAATACTGCAGATTTTGATGACTCCTGCGGAGAAGGCATATCGCAAGGCCGAGGTCTGTTTACTTGCAGAAAATTCGCATGGTTTGCCACAACATACGTCAAGCTAATATAAAGTTTCTGATCCCCACAGCTTGCGCTAATTGACGTGGAGCTTCAGGCCAAAGATGTATATCTGGAAAAACTTCGTTCATTACAGCCTTGGTGAAAATTTACGAGTCTATTTACTTAAACTCAAACGTGAAAATGTCTGCACCAGGTGCTGGAGTCGACTCAAACATAGCATCAGATGATTGGTCTGGGTGATTACATTGCTGCTGTAATATCTTCAGCTGACGTGATACCATGCTTGCTGTAGTAGTTGGACTGAAGGTTTTTCATAAAACTGGACACCTTAGCACTCTGGACAAGTGCTACGATACAACCTCCCCACCCAGCACCAGTAAAGCGTGCTCCCAAAGCACCAGCGTTTATAGCCGCGTCAACGAGAGCATCGAGTTCCGGGCAACTGTACTCGTACAAAGTCTGGCAGCTAAAGTGACTTGACATCATGACTTTTCCAAGACATTCCAGTTATGTTTGTATGGATACTGACTGCCCTATCTCCTGGTCTGACAGTGATTGGACTTCTCTTGTCAGTGAAGCGCATATTGTTTGAAACTGCTCAACACGTTCGGCCTCACCCCACACGTGCATAGCTCTCTGCTGCAGCTTGAATGATGAGGCGGAAGCTACTACTGCCTGGTGTAAGGCATGTCAGCAAAATCGTCGAGAACAAATTACAGCATATACACACCTTCATGGCTGGTTCGAGTGAAGAACCGATATATAGTTCCTCAATTGGCTCACCAAACTCAGCTTCCAGCTCGACAATTGAGTATTCCTTTTGAGAACAGGAAGCTAATGCCAGTTTCTGCAATGTGTCGAAGTGCGCACGCTCTTCAGTCCCATATAGTGTCATGTGAACGAACGTCCACGAGACGCGTTATCTGTTTTCACACTTTGCATTATCAACCTGAACACACAATACCCAAAGAAGTCGTACATTTCTCCAGCCATCGATGCCTGCTTTTTTTGCAATCAATTTTGCTGCGAGGGCACATTCAACGACGCGTTTGTTGAAGCGAGTAGCTGCATCCATTGCTTTCTCGGCCACTAACAAGCAATTCGCTACGACGAATGTAATTTTAGCAGCAGCAGCAGGTACGTTGACTGGGTAACTTTTTACCGGGACGCTTGAGAAATCAAGATACAGAGCAACACCACAATGTGCCAAACATGCCACCGCCTGATCCATTCCACCTCCCATAGTGCCCACATAATGTTCTGCGTGTCGACATAGTTCCGCTAGCTTCATTCTACTCAGTAGCTCCTGTTCTGACTGTTTGTGTGCGCTGAATGTGGCTAAAGCGGCTGCTACAACCAACGCGCTGGAACTGGACAGGTCGCACCCAGCAGGAATGTCTCCATCCACTAGCATTTGCAGCTCGGTCTTGTCATCAAGAAACAGCTTGGGACGAACTTTTTGAACCCCCAGCACCCCAGAGCACATACTTTGTCCAGCCAGCTTCTTCCCGGTCGAGTGCATAATTTGCAGCGCTTTAGCGTCCATACACAGTGAAACAGCTTTGTATTGTGGCTTAGCATTTGCCACACTTATTATCTTTCCTTTTGTAGTATCTTTGCTATGTTTGATGGTACGAAACGCCACGTAGATGCTCGGTTTAATGGCCATGAGCAACACCGCATACCCTTCGTAATCCATGTGTTCTCCAATGAGATTTACACGTCCAGGAGCACGTGCAATGCCAGAAGGAGGTTGTTCAAAACACTTGTCAAAGTCTGTCGCCACCTGTAGCAGACGATGATTTAAAACCTCATCAGTAGGGAGCGGCAGTGCGCGGAACAGCGCCATGTTGAAGCGACAATCACTCTGCGAAATGAATCCCTTGACTTCAGATTGATGTACACCACCTCATATTCGTCTTACTTGTCTATTTTGCACAAGTACGTACATCATGCCGTTGAGGTCACAAATGTTGGTAACGAAGAAGCCTCGTGTGTTAGTGGTGGGTGCTGGACCTGTGGGTTTAGCAACTGCCTTCATGCTTGAGAAGCTGTACAATGTCCCCATCCGTTTGGTGGAGCGTCAGCGTAGCCCGACGTCTCACCCACAGGCACATTTCATCAACCTACGCACAATGGAAATTCTCTACGCTATAATGCCAGAATTCCACGATCGTCTGTTGGCACTAGCAGAGCCCAGCATCCTAGTAGGTCCTGTAATCGAGAGAGAAATGTGTGTGTATGTTGACTGAGCTTTGAATGCAATGATAAGCACAGTGGCGTGACTACGTTTATTGCACTGGGGTAGGCAAGGCTCGGGAGATTGCACGTATTGATCAGTTGGGCCCTTGTAAGAAAGGATTGAACGATTGCAACTGGCTGCTAGCGCATACTGAGTGATTGTTATTGCTGCACAGCCATCCCACGCGATAATATCGAGCAGGCAACGGCAAATGGTGATAGTCTACGCAAGTCACTTGCGGCATTGTCACCAACGCAGTTCCTTCACTTTCCTCAAAATCGCTTTGAGATGCTGTTAAATGAGTTTTTGGCGGAAAACGGTGTGCACATTGAGCGTGGAGTGGAGCTCGAGAGTCTTACATTGCCAGCGGACGATTCCGTCACGGAGCAATCTCAAGTTACGCTGCACCACTTGTAATTTCACGCATGGGTACTTTCTAGGTGATACAACAAAGGCTGACTAAAGCCTGAGTGGTCCATGTTCGGCTTTACAGGGATACTGACACGACCGAGCAAGCGTCTTACGACTTTGTTGTGGGAGCGGATGGTGCACACAGCCTTGTGCGCCAGTTTTGTGGCATTAACATGGTTGGAACGTGTAATTTGCAAAGTATCGCAAACGTGCACTTCACGAGCAAGGCGCTGTCGGACGCTGCGAGCGAAAATCCGGCTATGCTGTACTTTGTGGTAAGAAACTTTGTGCTATTGAGGCTTGAGCGTGGCTAACTGGTATTTGATTCCAATGTGTTTGATAGTTTAATAGAAAAGTTGTCGGCGTCTTGATCGCCCATGATCTCAACCAAGGTGAGTGGGTCTTTCAGATTCCGTTCTTTCCGCCGCAAGAGTCAATTGCATGGGACTTTTCGACTGCACAATGCAAGGACATTATTCGTCATATCCTACCTAAGAACATCGAAGTTGGCGATGAAGACATCGATATTCTATCGACTGGGCAGTGGCGAATGGGAGCTCGTGTAGCAGAACAGTACGATGCCGGCAAGCAGCGTGTTTTCCTCGTCGGTGATGCCGCGCACCAGTTTCCGCCGGCAGGTGGATTCGGTATGAATACAGGACTGCAGGACGCGCACAATCTGGTTTGGAAGCTGGCGCTCTCGATTCAAATAAGGAATGATTCTGCTAACGGCGTTGACACTCAAGCGATACTGAGGTCTTACGGGCGCGAGCGCCAGCCTATTGCGAAAACAAATACGCAGTTTAGCCTGAGGAACGTAGCTCGAACCATGAAGGTTGCAAAAGCACTAAGCATATCTTATGACAACGCCCAGACGCTAGCGAAGATCATCAACTCAGAGCTAATGCAACTTCTTCCATTGCGCGCTCAGCGCAAAATAGCACAAGGCATTATGAGTGTAGGTAAAATGCCTTTGGGATTTTTGGATGAAGCGAAGGATGCAGGTGGATCAGGAGGTGCCTTGGCTAGCCGCATGCGCGCCAGCGTAGAGGATATCGTGTCGCGCCGTAAGACAATTGGGATGATGTTTTATCACTTTGATATTGGTTTTTCCTACGACGCGCCTTGCTGGGCTTCTCGTGCCAAGAAGCTCATGGAAGACCCCTCACTGGATCGGTCGGCAGAATTTTGTACTAAAATCAGCGATGGCAATGACATCATTTATTCTCCAAGCTTTCGCGTTGGTGAGAGGTTTCCTCACTTTTGGTGTACTTGCGACGACGCGAAGGTGTCCACGCATGACATGGTGCAACTTGTTACCTCCCAGGACGGGAAGATTGCTGAAGATGGGTGCAACGTGCAGTTTATTTTGGTCGTTGGCGAGCGCGATGCTGCACGAGTGATTGACTCTTGCTCGTCTTCTGCTTCACCAATAGTAGCAAGGCACGTCTCTCTCGTCGTGCTGCGTTCCAGTGCTGAGGTTGTGGAGGCTCAGAAATCCTCGGCGTTTGGTTCAGTATTCTCGTGGCAAGTCGTCGAAGATGAAAGCAACGAGGTATGGGCGAGATTTATGGATACGAAAGCCGCTGCTCTCGTGCGTCCAGACGGACACGTTGGTGCACTGTGGACAAGTAAAGAACTGGAAAATTTTGATAGTGAGACGCTTACGCAGTCGATGCAGCAGGCTATCCAGCTCAGCTAAACTTGGAAACTGAACGTATAAGCCGAGCAGAGCTGTCGAGAAGCTGACAGTTTTGAAAACACAAGGGGATTGGTGATATATTAGATATAGTTGTTGGTTCACACCATCGTCTCCAACAACCGTTGAACTTTTAGTATCTCGGCAGAAGGCTGCGATTGCCACGATGGACGTCTTATGTCCTGTCGAAAAGTGCTGCTGCTATGGATGCTATTACTACTAACTGTGATGACAGCAGGCGATGTCAGGAACGGCTCGGTCTCGCTTGCGTCTGCATATGTCTTCTTGTTTGAATGCTTTGTACTCAAAGAGGACCAAGCCGTAGCCGCAGGAACAATACCTACTTCATTCGAGACATTGGGCACAACTTTTTTGTCGTTTTGCGGCGCTGCTGCAGCTGGGTTAAATGCATACAACGCCGTACTGACAGCCACTAGTGCTATAGCCATAAACGCGTTGTGCCTAAATGGGTTTCCATTGAAATGTGTCTCGAACAAAGCTGTCAGTCCCATTCCTCCCACGACAGCAAAGCTCTTCTCGACATTTCCACAATCTCGAATCACAAACCCTACCAAAATTCCACCCAAAGCTTGGCACAGAAGTGCAACCAACGTCATCACACTCCATCCTTCCCACATGCTGTCCTGGGAGTCGCTGTCGTCATCAGAACGCATTAGTCCATCCTGCACGATATCCAGCACTACAAGCATCGTCTCTCCCAAAACACTCAATTCTACCGTCACCATGTACTGGTTACGCTTCTTTTGTTGCAAAGCTCTTTGGATGATACTTCCGGCCAATGCCGACAGCACCGCGGCCAGTAGAGCTTCATACATGCCTGTAAATACCACAGCGTCTGCATCTGGCTGCGCTTCCTTGTCCTTCATCTCTGTAGACGACGTCGTCATGAGCACAGCAGCGACACACAAAAGTCCTAGAGCCATTATCTGCATTGGAGACTGCCGCGTGCCTAGTAGCAGATACACGAACAGCGCAGTCCAGATGATCTTAGTCTGGTTTAACACGTTAAACGTCACGCCATCCAACGCCACCACTGCCGAGTGATTTAGTAGGTTCTGCACCACGTAGATGAGTGCAGGGAAGACCGTTGTGACCATCGCAGCGCGTAATTTCCACGTCTTGAGCTGAGTCAGGAGACTGCCCTCTCCTTTCGTGAGACTGAGTGGCATTAGCGCCAGCAAAAGCTTCAGGAGCTCCACAACCCCCACACGCAGACGAACGTCGCGTGTTGCACTCGCGTACCAACTTGTTAACAGTGGCTGGATGCCGACTTGCAGTGCAAGTAGAGACAACAATGTCACCTGTCGACTCGTAGACACCATAGTTACTAGGCTCTATGGATAAGAGTAATTTGCATATATACACAAGATATATCCTTTTCATGTATGCCTCCGTTTCCATACGTTTTCGTGGCTCAATTGCCGCTTGTCACAGGGTTCAGTTGGCATTTTCGTGGTCAAACTCTAGCCATCAGCCCTCATCCCCTTTCGGCGGGAACTACGAGACATCCTGCAGCTTTTAAACGGTTCTATAGACTCGTCTGCCTCTGTTTCTACGTGTACTACAATAGCTTTCGTCTATTTTATTGACAAATTCCGACTTTGTAATTAAAATTTAAGAAAGCGGAAACTCAGTGGACGACACCACTGGCAGCAGTTGTGGCTCAGAAATAAAGGCTTGCAAAAGGATTTTCTAAATTGTTTCTTCCAAGCTTGATTAGAAACATTTGTAGATTTTTATCAGAGCAAATTTATTTTTCCATTTACTTTCTCGTTCCACACGTTCCCTCGGTACTTAATAACACAATAAGGATTCGTCAATGACACGAACCGACTTTATTTTGACTAGCTTATTTCGATTGGTTAAAAACCTTACGAGAACATAACCACGTTACGAAAGAGCTCCTATCGATTATGTCTTGTTGCATCTATACTTGCAGCCCTAAGGTAACGTGACGTTGATGCTGCAGTACTCCATAGCGGTGCTACTTGTCGGCGTATCGGCTACTAGCGCCCAGCCCGTGCAGGAATCCATTGAAGAACCACTTATGAACCTTCGTCGCGTCGATGGTCCGAGCATTGGCAGTGTCACCGCCGGCTGTTTCCTTTGTCGAGACAGTGGAACCTGCTCCATGGCTATGAACGACACGTCATCTGGAGTCTTTTGCGGAGATATTCATGCTACTGCGGCAAAATCACAGCCGTGCTGCTGTGCGTACTACATAGAATGTCGAGTGACCAGCACAGCGCAAACGTGCGAGTGCGGTGGGGCATGGTCATTTGCTTTACGCCACGAGAGACTTACCGCTATTGAAGAAGTTGCAAACGAGACAGAGAATTTTGCTCGAGTTGGCTTTACACTAGAATCTCATGACCCGATCGATAGCCAAATGTCGGTACTCACTGAGATCCTCATCCATTTGTCGGCGTATCTTGCGCTCTTGGTGTTCGCAGTGTACGTAGATAAGTGGGTCGAGTGTTTTCGGGACTTCAGACGGAATCAAATGGTCACCTACAGCAAAGCTACTGACACAAAATTACTTCGCTTTCATCAGCGCTTTGGTAAGCGGCGGCGGGATACTGAAACAGATGGGGAGACAGAAGACAATTTGCCGCTCCTGGTGTTAGAATCTCCGATGCCAACCTCTAGACCTGCTTTCACCTTGGACGCGATCTCAGATGCAGATTCTCTGCAGCAAGAAAAGGATAAAGAAGAGTCAACAGCAGTATTTGGACAGGTTCTAGTTGCCACTGCTGCCGTTGATGTCATCCGAGAACAAAGTATCAGGCCACCCGAGTCCCCAACTAAACTGAAAGACATTTCGTTGGAGTGACTTCTTCGAAATACTCGTTGTATCATAAAGGTTGAAGCTGCATTACCACTTACTCTAAAATACATTATTATAAATTAAAATGTTTCAATGGGCAAAGAACCACGATAACCTTTTACCGTCGACTTGCGTTTCGTGGCCTACAACTTCAAAATCAGCACCTTCTCTCTGTGTCGGAATATGAGGTGACCTCGTATTCCCCGATATAAGATAATATTGTTGAATAGTCACATTGACATCTCTTGTTGTTATGTAACGGACTTGCCCCGTTGCACTCGCACGAGTACGGCTGGAACGTAGGTATCTGTCGCTGCAAAACGCGCCACTTGAATGGTTGCGCACAGCAAGCGAACAGTTTTCTTCATTGCGATATAAGGCGTAACCGCGATCTGCGGGCACGCAATAGGTCCAGCTCGTCTCGTGCCTCCATAGCCAAACATGGCTAAAGGCTCGCCTTGCACGTGACTCGTTAGCACTGCAAAAGGCTGGAGAGACGCGTCATGGCGGAGAGTACGTAGTTGACCCCGCCTCATTCCGCCCTTTGATCAATAATTTCAATCCGCCCTTTGACAATGAGTCGGAACGTGAAGCCGCTAGAGGCTTTTGTAAAAGGGGGAAGGAATCATCAACGGATTGCAAACTCGTCGTTCTGGCCAAATATGAAGTATCTTTCTTAAACAAAATGACAGGCGGGTCTTACTTACGAAATATTAGCAGGCTTAAAGACGTTAAAGCCGTCGCCTGCTGTGCTCATGAGCACACCTGGACACTGCGGGTGGAAGTGCAGCTCTTTGATGTCGGTCTGGCCCTGGTGGATAAACAGCAGCTGCGGTGGCAGATCCAGCTTTGCCTCGCCCTTTTCGCCTTCAACAGGCACAGCAGCCTCAGCGTCCTCTTCCACAGACATATCCCAAACCGAGATCTGGTTGTCTGCACCTGATACAGCAAGCACTGACTCATCGGTTGGATGCCACTCAATAGACGTAACTGGTGCCGTGTGGTACCGAAAGTGCGCCACCGGATTGTCGGCCTTAAAATTGCGTAAGTCCCAAATCTTGAACGATCCATCGTCCGAGCCAGATGCCAACAAGTAAGCAACGTTGCGATTCCATGTAATCACGTTCACGTCGTCGTCATGAGCAGCAACATCCAACATACTACCGGCCTTTCGACGGGTGTCCCAAATGCGCACAGTATGGTCGGACGAGCATGAAGCAAATACTGATGCCTCCGTCGGGCTCCACTGTAGGTCCTCCACCGAACTTGTGTGGCCCGTGAACGGCGCCTTGTCGACGCTCCATGCACTATTAAAGTTGGCCCAGAGGTAGATGTACTTGCTGCAATCACCCGTTACTAGACGACCAGTTTGTACAGGAGACCAATCCATTGCAAAACCCTCATCAGCGTGTCCCGAGAACGTGTACATGGGCGCCTGCTTAGTCGGCAATGGAGCACCCGCCTTGCCGTTCAATGACTCAAGCTGTTTGGCAATATCCCAAAGGTGCACCTTTTTGCGATCCGACCAGGTAGCTACAATGTTAGAGGACTGCGGCATGCAGCGGATGCGGTTCACACCGCCAGGGTGGGGAATCGAGCGAGACTCAAGCACCGGGTCTCCCTCCGTCTCATCCTCGTCTTCCGAGTCTTCAGCTTCCAAGTCAGAGTCATCATTGCGCTTGGTCTTGTGCAGCTCTGACATCTTCATGACTGTGATCTGGTTATCATCTACATTGGTCGCCTGTGTGCCAGCCACCATGAACACCGTCATCGGGAAACGTGAGCGTACAGCGCCGAGGGTGTCGCGTACGACGTCGATACTAAGCGAAGGCCATTCGGCCGTCATGGCGTAGTACATGTCATAAGCACTGCTATCGTAGTCTAGCACTTCGTCGTCCTGCAGCTTGTCTACACCAGGCACAAAAACCTTCTTCACTTGCTGTTCATTACCGCCCATGTCCACATTCTTATTAGAAAATTCTTTGCCTTCTAAGACGTCCTCGTCACTGTCATTCTCGATCATCTCTTCATCCTCCATGTCGTCTCCGAACGGGTCCTCGAACACCAGGTCGTCCTCGCCATTGGGCTTTTGCGCTGTGTGACGCTTTACGTCACCTGTAAATTCGGTGGCTGCGCGTTTCTTTTGCAAGTTCATGGTTCCACGTACCAACAAGTATAATCTGGACAGGCAGACAAGGCAAGAGACAACGCTAGACGATGGCGTCGGTAACGAACGAGACGCGCCGAATGATCGAGCACAGGCCAATGATGCAGATGATGCTACTTTTTAATTGACTGGTCCACATAATTGTGTGTGCTACCTAATGAATGACACCGTAGTCAATTCGATAGGTTTCGCCATCAGCACGAAATCCAGCTCTAAGCATCATGCTGGGCTCTCTGCGGCGACGTCCAGCGGCCATCATTCCACGCAGGTCGCTTAGTACAATGTATGAAATACAAAAAAAGGAAGAGTTGGAGCTGCGAGAGGTGGTCAGGTGAGAATAAGCGACCAGACGCTCTCAAGGGTCGATGAAATGTTTCAATTATTCGAAAGTGATGCTTGATTTCTTGACTGCCCAGGACACTGGACTACGATGGATACATGTGCGGTCTCTTGCTACCAGTGAGAAAGCGTCCGTCTTTCTTTGCTATTGTACGTAATTGAGCCACGGTATTGTACGTAGAAAGATGGAAGCATCGACTCCATATGCATCCTTTTATGCGGCTTGTAGCGCGCTTTAAATGCTGAGATTGCGACTATTAAGGACTCGGTGCACAGCAATCACATCACGGGCAAGATCCGTATACAATGGTGGCGAGAGCGTATCTACAATTTGTACGAACGGTCGATCGCAGCAGGTGCGGAGCGACCAGAGCAATCAACGCTGTTGCTGCGAGGACTGGACAGGGCTGTCCAGGAGCATGACTTGACTCGGCGGTGGTTCGAGCGACTACTGGACGCACGAGACCAGGATCTAGATCGTAGTGAGGTGCAGACCTTGCAAGAGTTGGAGGTCTACGCAGAGCAGACGGCTTCGTCGCTGCTGTACCTTACGCTAGAATGCCTCAGTGTGCGCGACGACACGGCAGACCAAGTAGCGTGGCACGCCGGTGTGGCAATTGGTTTGGCGACACTGCTGCGAGGTACGGTGTATCACTGTGCACGACAACAATCTTATCTTCCTGAGGACCTCATGAGAAAGGTACGAACGAAAAACATAGCATGGATTTTAGGTTCCCGGAAACCTTATGCTTCCATTGGTTTGTTTGTCTGTTCGGTCGTGAGTAGCATGGTGTGATCACTGAAGACATCCTGGCAGCCGTGGAAGATCCCACGATGGGTGAGAAGGTAGCGCCGGTGGTGTTTGACGTTGCTTGCCGAGCTGTAGAGCACGTCCACCAAGCTCGGTCGCTGCGGAAAGAATTACCAAGCGCGTCGCGTAGGGCGTTTTTGCCACTCGTAAGCTCTTCGATATACTTGAAAGAGCTAGAGGCAGCCAATTTTAACGCCTTCGCTCCAGAGCTACAGCGACGTAGCATGTTTCGGCTCAATTTGGAGGTGCTGAAGAACTTCTTTTTGCGCAGATACTAGACTCGAAACCTGACATACATATAAGAATGCACCACACGATCTAGAACAGCCAAAATATACACTCAGCACATTTTACAATGCAATCTCTTCCCTCTGTTCCTCTTCATCGGTTCCTTGCTGCGTTAAGCTGGAAGCTCTACCGCTGACTCCAACTCAGTAAGTAGCCTTATTAATGAGGACTACATACAGTAAGCACATCATATCTACTCTCGTAGTCTGCGCCATAGGGCAAAGTAATACAAGAAAGATCCTTTTCCTTCCGCACACGTGGCCTAGCTGAAGCTGTAGAAGCGCTGCTGAAAAATGCAAGGCACCTTGCGGAATCTTCCGGAGATTAGTTCCTCTGCTTCTTCGACGATCCTGCTGTTTTGCTGCCACTGCCAGTGTTTCCCTGTTGCTGGCCACTCGATGACCGCCGCTTGGTGTCCAAAGCCGCCAATTGACCCTGCAACTGGTCCTTCTTGAGTTTCACACGGTTCTCAAACTCAAAGCCGCTCTTGAAATAGTCCAGACGTGATGGCGCCGAGATGTGGAGAAGCTCCTCCTCAATAGCACAAGCCTGCAACAAAAAATGGCAATAACAAACATGTTGGACAACATATCCAATCTTACTCTTTACTACTCTTTACAAGCCTCACCACTTGTAGCAAATCTTCATAAGTGGAGCAGCGACTGGTGTAGGCATCACGAATCTTAGAGCGAACGGCTTGACGCTCCTCAATAGTCAGGTACATCCTCCAGTCCTGCATCATAGGCGACTGGGAGACGTTACGGGTGGCGGTCGTGGCGGTGACGTTGGTGCCCGTAGAAAGGCCGCTACTTCCACCACGGAGCGACGTGTTGGCCGACGGACGATTATAGACACCCGAGGACGTCACGGCACGCAGCATCTGTGGCGGATTCGTATTGGACGTCGCGTGTAAGACCGACGGGATCGGGTTCATATTGTTCATACCGACGCCCAAGTGAACGGCCAGACCTCCCGCATGGCCGTGGCTGTCAGTACCAGCCGTACCGCCACTTAGTGTGCGCTTAAGGGACGGGATGGACTGCGCCGAGCCGTTCGTCGAATCGTTCTTCATCTGTCCGAGGTTCATGCCGCCTACTACAATTCTCTCTAACTCCCTCTTTCAATCTAGTTTTCTCATGAATGAAACCGGTTTCTACCGGTCAAAACAAACCTTCTAACAAACAGCTGCTATTCATTGAAGAGAATCGTGTGGCCACACCACAGGCTGGAAGGCGTCGCAAAAGTCGTCAAAAAGCATATTTAATGACGTTTCCAACGCTTCAACCTGCGGGGGTTTTGACATTGTTGTTGATGCTTCAGCGTTGTGTTGCAGCTTCCACTTCCGAGCAAGTTCACGGGTATTGGCCGCTTGAACTTCCTGTTGCAAGTGACTCGATCGATTGGCGTTAAATGCAATGACGGTCTCCTCGTTGAGTGCCTGTCCTTTGATCTTCTTCTGGGGCTTCTTCTTCTTCTTCTTTGTCTTGCTCTTAACTTGTCGCTGCAATTGAAACGACGATTGAAAACGTTCTCGCCACTCATCGCTGAGAATGTATCCATACTCGTATGCATCGTCTCCATCTTCTTCATCATTGCTCCATATATCTTGTTGCCCATTACTGCATGTAGTCACAACTGAAGGGATCGCTTGGTCCGATGGATGATAAGATTCTGATGTAGCTGGAGTCTGCCATTCTACAGGACTATACGTCATAGCAAACGTCAACCATTTTCTCTCTTGACGCTGCTGCTGCTCTGCAAACACTCTCGGCCAAGCCTCTGGAAACGGGAACGGTGGTGGGATAAAGGAGCTGTCCATTCTGCCGTCAACTTTACAATAACGGAATATTGGCATGATACAAATAACAAATTAATACTTCCAGGTAGTCATTTCATCAATGGCTGGCTGGTAGCTAATTGCACCATTAAACGTGAGACGCCATGCCGCTTCAGAAGAAGCGTTCCCGGGACTCCAACAAGGCGTCTGTGGACCCTACTACTGGCCAGGAAAATGATCATAAAGCTGAAATGATGATAGGCGACTCGAACAATGACAGCAGTGACGACAGCGACGGCGATCTCACGTTCAACGCAGCGTCCAATGCCACACAGGACGGCAATGATTCCGATAACGACATGGATGGTGGAGAGGCTGTTACAGCTGCTGAGGGCAATGTGAGCGTCAACTTTCTCTTCTCAGACCCGCGTGAGGCCCATTTTCACAGCGTCAAGCAGTTTTTGTTGGCCTATTTGCCGCCCTCGCAGCCATTCGACGTCTCCGGACTGGCCAATGCCATCGTGGGCCAAGTCACCGCCGGGACTATGGTGTGTGTGGAAGGAGAAGATGACGTCTATGGCTTTATTACTGCTCTTAACTTGAAGATCTTTGAAAAGGAGACGAGCATTCAACAGGTCGTACAGTACGTGACCAAGAAGTGCCCGAACTTCGACCTGCCCAAGCTACAGCAGATTCTTAACACGAAGAACGTGGGACTTGTGCTCAACCAGCGCATGGTGAATCTGCCGTATCAATTGGTGCCGGCACTACATTCGGCTCTGCACGAAGATATCGAGTGGGCAATTGAAAACGAGGACACGCAGAAGCTGCGCAACAGTTATCAGATGGACTACTTTCTTATTCTAGCCACCTGTTCAGAGGAGAAGAGTGGCAGCTGCGGATCCACGAAGGGCAAGAAGAGCAAGACGGCGTATGAGCAGACGGCAAGATTCTTTTACAACTTTGAGGACGAGTTCCTTGAGCAGGAGGCGGCGCTGACGTTCTCGTTTGACACGCCGTTGACCGAGCGCGAACGTGTGGACAAGAGCAGAAAGATTACAGTTGTGATTCTGCTTGAGCGTGAAAAGCACAAGTCGGCATTGTCTAGCATTTCCGCCATGATCAACTTGTAATTCGAATATTTAGCGCTCACGTTTGTCGTATCGCGACTTTACTGTTTGACGTAGAGCATGGGATTTCTTTGACATCCCATGCTTGTTCAAAGATGATGCTTATTCGACGATGACACTTATTCGAAGATGACGCTTATTCGAAGATGTTACTTGTTTGAAGATAATGCATTCTCATTTCTCTTCAATGCAGAAGAAGCGTTTGCTTGAAAGAGATGCTGAAGCTCGACTACTAGATGCCTTAGAAGTCGAGTTTTATCGATGCTGCCAGTGCGATCAATAATTGCAGGAACTACAAACAACGGCCTTGAGACTTTCTCTTTCTATTGAGCCCGGCTCGATGCCTTCGCTTGAATGTCACTGTCACTAGTGTTGCTATTCTCGATGTTGCTCTCATGGCTAGAGCTGCTTTCATTCTATCTGTAACGACAATGTCTAAGTGCCCTAGCAACTCTAATCTTCTAACGGTGTCGCTCAATTATCATTGGTACAATTTAGAGATAGCAGAAACGTTCTTGTTGTAGGCGGGTCCCAGCCTCCGTCATCCAAAATTTCAACATCTAACACACACATGAACACTATTGAAGTAGAGTGTGCCTTCATGAGACTCGGAATAATCTTCACGTACGCCAAACTAGTGGTATTGCTAGTGGGTCGAATCGTAGAGAAGCTGTTCCGCATGGGAACTATTCAATTAGCTGCAGTGACTCAGCATGTACTCGCTTTGCCTCGTGTTAATCTACCAAACGGAGACCAGCAGCTTTTAAGCACTGAGAGTGTTGACAACGCAGTGCAAAAAGAAGCAACTGAGTGGGTGTCCACATCTGATGAGGATCAGTGGGAGATTGGTGGACAGGATCTACTCGAAGAAAAGGACAAACAAAGCCACGACATATCGTGCTCAAGCAATGAAGACGAACTCATTGAGCTGAGCGACGGAGAAGAAAGACCGACTTCCATCACGTCGCTCCTTTCTGCCAAACAAAGCCGTCTCCAACCAAAATGATCACGCCCGACTCGAGTACAGAAGGTTAAATATTACCGATTGACAATGTGACCAATAATAACGTTAAATGTTTCATCTTGATCAACCAAAAGTTATGACATTTCATCCATTATCTCAATTTTGCTCCAATCAGCGGGATTTTGTATATCGACACAATGACGTCACGGATGGCCAAGTCGCTGCTGCTGTTCCTTATGACCGCCGTTGTGACCATTTTGTGCATGTTAGTACTGGTCATTCAGATAACAAGCGTTGCAGTGGCTTCAGACAGCTTTAAACGCTTTGGAATTGGTGAAGTAATTGATGAAGACGAAGACGACGACGACTGGGATTTCATGGATGATGACGCTCTTTTCGGGCTTGTAGAGCAGCAAAACGCGGCGATGCAGCAGTTAGCGAAGCGAAAATTTGCGTGGATTTATTGCCAGCAGAGAGTGTTAATGAAAATTACTGTGACTGTCAAGACGGGAGCGACGAGCTCAACACGTCGGCGTGTTCGTATGTGCTGCTGAACTCAGAGAAGCCCCCATTTGGTCGACAAATGAAATGCAAAGCAGATGACAAGTTGGTGTCACTGATCTTTATAGACGACGGAGTGTGCGACTGCTGTGATGGCAGTGATGAAGTTGAGGGAATGCGTGTTGATACATGCGAGACGGAATGGCAGAGGAGATTAAAGGAGCTTCAAGAAAGATTGGAAGTGGTGCAAAATGGACAGATAACTCGTAAAGCGTACTTGACTGACGCTGTGGTCAAGGTGGAGCAGCTGAAGGAAAATTTAGAGCGTCTTGCTGAAGCTTACCAGGCTGATCACCATGCGTTCGAGGATTTGCGACGTCGGGAGCAACGTGATTCAGAGCTGAGGGGACAATTGGAGCAGTCATACAATGTGCTGCGCATGAAGCAGAATATGGTGTATATTCAGAGCCGCGTCGTTGATCCAGGGACTTTTTCGGATGCAATTTGGAAACTTGCTTTTGTGGAGCATGTGAGTCAGTGTTTCTCATACGTAGTAAATGAGAAGGAGTTGAAAGGCGGTACCCCGAACGTGATTCCTCGCACGTATGAGATGGTGCTGTGCCCTTTCAGAACATATCACAGGATGAACCATCGTATCCTCAGTGGGCGAAAAAGGAACGTCAAATAAAGGGCGGAGTTACTGTGACGGATGAAAGCAAAGAGGAAGAAGAGATCCCACGCCCCATCGGGCTGGGTATCTGGAATGGATGGCAAGAACCGGTCAGTTCTGCACGTGTATAGAGCTATAATTATGGCGAGCCTTGCGCGAATGGACAGGAGCGTCAGACACGGGTGGAACTCTCATGCAGTACAAGGAACCGTGTGGTGTCTGTAGAGGAGCATGAAATGTGTAAGTATGCGATTCATTTCGAGACCCCTGCTGCGTGTGATGGAGTCGAAGAAAAGGAATTGCTGGATGAGATTGCTCAGGTTAAACAATTTTTTAGTAAAGGGCAGCAGCAGGATGAAGCAAAGATTGAACAGATTGAAGGGCATGAGGAGCTGTAGCCGATAGAATAAAGTCCATGATAGCTACATTACAATGGCTACACCAATCTTATTTTCCTCTATAAGAAGTTCATGACTCCCTATACAAGGACCCTCAATAAGGGGGGCTTTTGCAAACAAGAAGACGTGCCGAGAAAGGCGTGAAGCTGCGGAAGAGTTGCACTTGGACGGCTTTATCTCGACAACTAGAGCAGCTACACGTGCCTAACTAGTCTCATCTGATAGTCAAGTGCTCTGTCTATCTCGTGGCCATGAGCAGTGTGGATAGTTTACTACTGGAAAGCGATGAAGAGGACTTAGGAGAACTGGATCTGTCAAGCATTACACTGGAAGAGATCTTACGGGAAGAGGAGCTTGCTTCGAAGAACACTGAAGAAAAAGACACCCCTAAAGACACTGGGCAAGATGGAGACGATCTGTTCTTTGCACCTGCTACTTTTACACTTGATATTGAGCCAGGACCAGGTATGGACGTGGTCCCAGCTCTTAAGACGACGTCTGCAGCTACTGTCAAGACAAAGAAACACTTTCGTACGCCGCTGCAGATTGCAGAAGCAAGAGAGAAGCAGCTATTGAGCTGTATAGGAGTCGAGCTCATCTCCCCTTTGCAAGTAAAGAGAAGATTACGTGCTCATGCTCGATCCAAAGCCCTTCAATCAAGACGAAAAGGACTTGTAAATTCAAAGAAAAATGTAAGAAAAACGAAAATTGCAGAAGGAACAGGAGCTGCAGTTACTACAGCAGAGAAGAAACCAACTGGAGTTGTCAAGGTGGAACCAATGGAAGCTATCAGTCGACAGCTTAGGAAGAATATTGAGTTTAAAGAGTACGGCCCTGGATCACCAACGGTAGTGGCGATTCACTCGAAGTTTATTGCTATTGGCACGTCCAAGGGGCTTGTCATTATCTTTGACCATTTTCAGAATATACGACAAGTGCTGGGAAATACAAACGATGCAGATGGAGATGGACCTGTCACAGCTGTGGATGTGTCTCCTGGTAGTGACTACTTGGTTTGTGGCTACCAAAGTGGACGCATTGTGCTCTGGGACATGATTAAGGGCACGTCGCTCAAAGCGGTGTCGGACGCGCATGAGAATCCAGTTGTAAGTTTACGCTTTTTAAAAGACCAGAAGCCTGTGCTGATCTCAGTGGACACGAAAGGTCTAGTGAACAAGATCAATTTCTCTAAAATGATGGGAATGGTGTACGTTGTGGATGTGGATCCACTTTACGACGGTTCGGCGGGAGAAATCTTGTCGATTTCCGTGCTGCCACAATCTGCCGGTAATGCCAAAATTTCATTCCTAACCGACCAGTATTGCCTTGCTGCTTTGAGTACGGAGACTGTGACGTTTATCATCGCCATCGAACCTGAAGTTCGTGTAATTTACCGCTGGGTACGACCTGATGACATTGCGCCAGATGATCCAGTACTCCCGACGTTGGCATTTGCGTGGATTGCTTTTCCGGGAAGTTCTCGAGCTCTGGCACCTGTGCTTGCGCGTGGTTGGGGCAACCGCGTGCAGTTTTTGGAGGTTGTTTTCCCTGGTGGTAAGAATCATTCGCACGTGCGTCATGGTTTTCCTACCTTCGATGAGCATGACCAGATCAAATCGTCGAGTGCTGTTATGGCTGTCCAGTGGCTTGGAGACCAAGTTGTAGTGTACCTAAACTCGCATGACGAAATTTGCGTGTATGATGTCATGTCTCGCCAAGAGCTGGAGATCGTAGATGTGTCATCGCTGGAACTGGTTTTTGCATCTTATCGTGGTAAAAATGCTCGTAGTTTTTCGAACAGTTTCCGGGGCTGCTACAACATTTTGTACTTGCTTGGTCTTAAGGAATTGCAGACAGCTCGTGTACTACCGTGGACACAACGTATTGATTTGTTGGTTGATGATGGGGAGTGGTTAGAGGCATTAGCACTTGCTCTGGATCACTATGAGGGACTAAAAATTGCCGCAGCAGATTGTGCAGCAAGGGACCGGTTCCCGCCTGTTTTTTTTCGTGACAAACAGAACGATCAATGCCTTGTAGACATTTTACACATGTGTCAGACCAACCAGCGTACTGGCGAAAAAGAGGATGTATTTCGGCACGAAGAGAGTGCCGACGAAGTACGTTGGGTCTGTGGTGAGGTGCCGTATCCGCCTGAAATTGCAAAGAAGCTTGAAGAAACCCTTCAGAAGGCACGCAGCGGTGAGGTAACAAAGAATTTTGTGCCTATTAGTGTGGCTGAGCGTGTTGCAGACCTGCTTATGGAGTACGTGCGTCTTGCCATCGCCAATGCACCGGGCTCCACTTCTGCTGCCGGAGGTGAATTAAGTCTCAACAAGATTGGAATGAAGCTAGATTTGGCTAAGAGCCATTACCAGATGCTAGCAGGCGTGTGCATTGAGTTCTGTGCTCTAATTGGCCGTACAGACCTGCTTTTTGGCGAAATATACACACGCTTTAAAGACGCCAACAAGCTGATTGTGCTCATAGAACTGTTGGAGCCGTATATCCTCTCTGAGAAGCTGCGAAACCTTTCTCCTGTGGCCATGGAGGAGTTTGTCAGACACTTTAGCGCCCAAGGTAAGCTTGCTCAAGTAGAGCAGTGCTTGCTTCACCTGAATGTGGCTGAATTGAATCTGGATACAATCCTGAAGCTCTGTCACGATCACGAGTTGTATTCAGCTCTCATATACATTTACAACGAAGGAATGGACGACTACACGACGCCCATTGATGTTCTGTTGGAGGCTTGTTCGGACGCAAAAGCGACCGAGTCAAAATCTTCATCAAAGACAATTTCTAGAGCAACTCGGGCACCATCTGGAAGCCGAGTAAGCAATCTGGCATCAGCATTTGGTGGCACGATCCGGGCAAGCAGCTCTACAATCTCGATTGCAAAGCCTGCAGCATTGTCAGCGCGCGAGAAAGCTGAAGACGAGGCACTAAGCGGTCCACGACGCCGGCGTTTACTCGGATACAAGCTGCTGTTATACATTTCGTACGCATTGAGTGGTCGCACATTTCCAAAAAGCGAGCATATCTCACCTTTAAAGTTAGGAAAGGTGCGCTCGCAGATCTGCTATCACTTATTCGAAGGCCTTGTGGCGGGATCATTAAACCCACGACCGTATCCACGACTTGAGACGCTTATTGACCTCGATGCTCGCGAGCTTTTTAACATCATGGGACGTATGTTTGACACGCCTAGCGTTGAATTTGAAGGTGAAAAGAAGGACGGCTTAGGTCTCCCTACAAGCCGATATGACTCAGCCCGCAATGCTGAGATGACCAAGTGTCCTAGCCGTCTCTCGATTGTGCTTTCGCTCGCAGAAGTCATCTTTGGACCGAAGAGCATATTTAGCTCGGTAGAACATGCCCATTTCTTTATGTTTGAGGCTCGGCTTCTCAGTGGCGGTTCTATCGAGCCGCAGGAATACGCTGATGCACGTGCTGAGGCTATTGGTGATGCTGGTTCTGCTGGCGGCGCATCGATGATGGATTCACTGATGAACTTTCTGGCTCTCGGTCCAGCGTCGCTGTTATCCAAGGGCTCTTCAGCAGTCACGGTCGAAACTTCGCAAGAAGAGGGTTTCGATAAGGGGGGCCGAGAGGCAATGCTCGTGCGTCTATTGACAAAGCTAAATAAGGCAACATACAACCACGAAGCTTTGCTGGCTAGCGTCATTCGAGAAAAAATGAATCGCGCTGCTGTGCTGTTGTACAAAGACGTTGGGGATATCAGCAATGCTATTGCATCCTATCTGGCTGATGAAGACCATGAGTATCAAATGAATGCTTTCAGCTATATCCGTATGGAGACCGATCAGGCAGTAGACAGCGAAGAAATGGAAATCCGCGACAATAACGACGGCGAGCCCACCCGTCGCCGCCGAAAGTTCATTGAAGAAGCTATGCTTAATCATGCCCCTGCACTTATGAAGACAGACGGCTACGCGTTTGTGACGCTGATTCTGGGTCAATTTCCAAATTTGAACAACAAGGTTATCCAGAAATTCCTGTCAATGGGTAAGGAGGGCGCCAAACTTGAGTTCCTGTATCTCAAGCAGGTGCTCATGGCCGCATCAACCACAAGTGGCAGCACAGCAAGTGATGAAGCCGATGTTGTGAAAGACCTGCTGGATCGCTCGAAACTACGCATTGCCGACGACCCTGCTGTGCAGGAGCGTTTCGTGCGCCTTCTGTGCGAATTTGAACCTGCTGGCGTGTTCCCATATCTAGAGTCTCACGACAGCTACAAAGTCGACGCGTGCTTGCGCCTCTGCAAAGAATTCGCCATTACCGACGCCGAAGCGTATTTGCTTGAGCGCACGGGTGACGTTACTGGCGCACTCACGCTTATCCTACAAAGCTTGGAGCAAAAGCTTAAGATTCTCAAGCCTGCTTTGCGTGGATACAACGTCTCCGCTGTTTCTTCGTCGTCAACTGGCACTTCTGATGTGCTTGCAGGCGCTGCAGGTAGCGCCAACGTCTCCAATGGCACCAGACACCAATCGTCAGACCGCATCATTGACAGTGTGCAGGAAGGCAAGGATGCCATGAAGACGTTGGAGGTGGCTTTGACAATGTGTCAGCGTAACTCGTTGCGTAACCGTGATGAGCAGGCAGAAAAGCTTTGGTTCACGCTGCTGGACAAACTGCTGCGAATTCAGAATTCGGTAAAGCGCAGTCTCAGCTCTAAGAGTTCGTCTCGCAACGTACCTGCCACTAGAACACACTCCGGCGGTGGAAACAGCGGTCATGGTGCCATGACTGCGTTCCAAGTGGCACTGAACGAAATGATTCGTTTTATTCTTGAACGTATGGCGTCTTCAGTGTCCCTCAAGTCAATTTTGTTTAAGATTACAAACGAACACGGCCGTGGTGCCTTTGGTGATTTCCGGCCTACAATCTTTGGTATGCTGGACACGTACAATTACGAACAGAACATCTATCAGACAGCAAACGGGCTTATTAGCGTGGATCTGTTTGATCAGATCACGACGCTGAAGCGAGCCAAGTCCCGCTGTTACGCCACGCCTTCAAATGTGTGCGGCTACTGTCACGTACCGCTGTCCAAACCACCTTTCGGAATGGGTCAATCTGGAGCTCTTGGCACGGAAAAATGGCACTTGCACACATCCATGGTACTTGTCATGTCTGGCCAAACCTTCCACGAGTCCTGCGGTAAGGCGTGGCAACAAGGCGTAGATACTAAAGCGCCGGCTGCGCGTGGAGTTCCACCAGGAAAGCAATCGCGGAACAACAGCTCGATGAGTAGCATGACTGGCGATGGATTGGCGGAAGATGAAGCTGGCAGTCGTCTTCAGCGCAAGCAGCCGAGTACAAGACGCTATTTGGCACGTTTAAAGACCCAGCGCCGTGCTTCGCGACGGCAGGTATCGCCACACATTGTCTTAGAGAGTCTTATCCGTGAAGACAACGGACGCAACAAGTACCTCAAGAGCTCGCGCGCAGTATTCTCGCTGCGCCCAGACCCAGAGGTCGCTGCCAGCAAGGTCAAGAAGCGCTTAGGGACGCGCAAGCCAGGCTCGCTTCCAATGACGCCCATTCAGAAAGGCAGCATTTAAGACGATGTGTTGAAAAGTGAGAGAGGGAAGGCTGACGGCACATGTGTCCAATACTATTGTGCATGCTTTAGGGGTAAGACATAAATGAATGGATCCGCTGGATCAAGTGTGCTTGGACGTAGTTCGGATCTATATTTCTTCGTGCATTTGCAGGTCAACGGGTGAGAGAGGACAAGTCTGTGGTGAAGGCAAGAGAAAGCTTGATCTACATCGTGGGCTCATGGCGAATCAATGACGATGGATCCAATGGCGTGGTGACATCAAGGACTGTATGATAGCAAGCGTCACAGCGCAGGAGTGTTTTCCTTAGGTTCAGACGGCAGCTATACGGGCGAGTTTTGCCGATGGTCTCTTCAAGATGAAGTCTTCGCCTTCGAAGAGAAAAGAGGGCGACTTTGTTCTGGTCTCAAGTATGGTCACGGCACATGACAAACTTGTAGAGACTACAGTATGAGGGCAGCTAAAGCAGGGCTTGAAAGCCGAGGCGCGTGCATCTATGGTTCTTTTGCGTGGTGTTTGTGAAGGCAGGTTTGTCCGATGCTTGCGGGCTATCTGCGGATTGACGTACAGCTAAAAAAATTTAACGGCTTCGGTTGGAACTATGAGAAGGTGTTCAAACAAGGAAGAGGAGGTGAAAATATTCATGCAGACGTCAAGAGAAGGACGCTGCTGGGGAACGTTAACATAATCTACTTGAGGTGAGCTCAAAAGGATGGGCTCAAACTATGGCAACAACGTGTAGAAGATTATCCCACAGCAAAGCTGAAGTTGCCAGTGTCTAATCTGATCGACCAAAGTGAGTCGTGTTATCGGTTTACGCATATTTGATAGAATCGGAACGAATCAAAAGATCAGTCAGTGGATCGGCCGAGAATGCACTAAACCTCGCAACAAAGTGTCAATAAGGTGTCAGCGTCGACGTTACCAACACCAAATTGTATGCACTAGGTTTGTCTTGAAACGGACATTGCAACTTACTCGAACGATTGCAAAAAGACCAGCTTCGAATTACGTCCAAAGCATGCTATTTTCCACGTAAATTAGTCTCCGGACCATCCTCAGCGTGTCATCGTCCTCTCCTCCTGATTATCGGCGTTTCCAACTCTCATACTTTTGGTCAAATTTTCGTCGCAAGTTGTGCGGCAAGTTCTCTGCGGGCTCCCACGTGAGATCATCGTATCCGACCCACTTGACCTTGTACTGGTGTGTCTTGAGTCTCGTCTTGGCGTCTCGCTTATTGCGACGATCAATGATTTCCTCTACCGTGTACACATCTTCCCGTACTGGTTGACCCTCAAACTCATCAATCAAGTCCTTAGAAATATTGCTCGCGGGTTCCCACGTCGTCTCGTCGTATCCTTCCCACTTGACTTCATACAAGTCTTGTTCACCGTACGTCTTCCCCTTTTTCTTTCTTAAAATCTTCTCCACCTCGTACACATCTGGATCGTCCGTATCAAACATATCGTTCGGTTCTTGATCCTCATCGGAAGACAACACCATTTCAATTGGTGGTAAATTCCCCGATGTCTTTGTCCGTTTCTTGACTCGGCGATTTGTATCCGAGTCACTAGAGAACGATGGCGACGTCTCTGACGACGACTCATCACTTGAACTGCTCGACTCGTCTATAACGACCTCACTGTCGTCACTATCGACCTCTTCACGACGTTTTCTGTCTCTTGTTCTCTTTTTTTCGACGCAATTTCTCCTTTCTTTCTCAACCCTCGTCACTTTCTTCTTCTTTTTTTTTTCTTTCTTCTCGTCTCTCTTTGCCTGTTCTTCACTCTGTAGCTCCTGCTCACCATGTTGTTTACGTTCTTCTTGTTCAACTGTTTCCTTCAATGACTCGATATTTATCTCCACACTAGGCGGTTGATCTACTGCCGGTTCAAATGCACGCATCCAATCACTAATCAGAGCCAGTTTACGCGTATCTGGTCGCACATTTTCCAGTAATGGCACAGTACGGATAGCCACAAGCGAGAACTGGTCCTTGTCTGTGTTATAAAGTCCCAGAGACTCGGGCAGGTCCTGGCACATGGTTACCAATGCACGGTCCATAAGGACCGAGGATTCGTCCAGAGACATTGTTACCACAATGAGAAAGTTGCGCAAATGATGAAACGTTGCTTGAGGATTATTTATGTTGCGTAAATAAAACTCATTTGGATAAGTGCAACTCGTAGGATGCCATTTGTGCAACTCTTCGACTTGATGGACATGACGCCGTGGACACTCACGCGATTGGAGCGCGCAGTGGAGAATTTCTCAGCGCAATTGTTATGTGCCATTTGTCTGTGTGTTTATGAAAGTCCCGTGTCCTTACCCTGTAATCATTGCTTCTGTGAAGAGTGTATCCATCGAGCACTGGAGCTTAAGGCGCTGTGTCCGATTTGCAAGACCCCGGCCAAGAAGAGGCGACTACGATACGATACGACAGTGCGGGAGCTGCTTAGAGCTACAGAGATACTTTGTGCTGCACCAGCAAATAAAACAGAGGAAGAGATGGCTGTGGAGGACAAGAAGACGAGTAAAGTTGCGGACACTAAATTTGCTGTTCCATTGGAGCAACGGACGTCTCTACGACGTGGCAAATGCAACTTACAGACAAAAAGTCCGACATTAATGGACGTTTGGATGAGTCATGGACACTCCCAGGTGAACGACGGAGTGAACATTAAGCAGGAGAAGGTTCCGCCTCGAAGAAGATCAATGCTGATGCAGGAGGAAACCAACTCATTGATGTCTCCTGCACTTTTTGACATTACGGCAATGTCCGGGTCAAAAACTGATGTTGTTGGTGGAAATATTGGAAGTGTGTGTCCTATCGAGAATGGAACGCAAGCTGAAGACGCAGAGTTGAAGAATGTCGTCGTAGTGGATCATGTTGTCGTTGAAACTAAAGTGGAAATGGTAGAACAGGAAAAGCAGGAAGAGGAAATGTTAGTACGGTGGCGGTCAAGTACAGATGAAGAAGTTGTGGCAATTGCCGAGACTCAAGTGGAGGTAGATCCGAGTAGACGACTGCAGTCTACTGCTAGTCACGCTCCTATTGTAAATGTGGAAGCAGGACAACTAATGGTTCAGGCTCCGACATCACGTTCGCGACGACGATCTGCTACTAATGGCGTCACATTAGATGCTGCAGTGAGTAAAACGTTGAAGGAGGTGGCTGTTCGTAACGGAAATAATGCATCTATTAATGGAGCAACAACAACTTTGTCATTAGATGTTGATAGCCAAATGCAGCCTCTATCTCATGGCGAAAGCGAAGTCTTTCAAGTTGGAGATCTGGTGGAAGTAATTGAGCGGCAGTGGGTGGGTATCAATAAACAAGGTGGTGCAGCACGTATTACAAAGATTCATGGAGATGGCTTCTACGCAGTTAAATTTGTGATTGGGGGCAAGGATAATAGGGTGCCAGGAAGTTTTATCCGTCGACCTGCAGAGGAATTGATTTCAGATTCGACGCCAAGTCGTTCCGTTAAAAAGCGCCAACGTCGACGTGTCTCCGACAAAATGATTACACCGGATCGCTTGGCTACAAAAACGATAGGGTCTATAGACAGTATGAAAGCTAAGTCAAAAACTAAGAGAAAGCACACGGGTATGGTATTTCTCTGCTCGGGATTCAAGGAGCGGCGAATGCAGCAGATTGAAGAATGGGCAAAACTACTTGGAGCTGAAGTTGTTCAGTACTGGTCCAATGACGTGACCCATTTGATTGTGGAATGCGTAAGCAAGGATGATGCCGAGAATCAGGGCCCTTCAATGGACGATTCTGATTCTACATCCTTGCCGCAGAGCCATCGAAATGAAAAGCGTGGACTGTTTAGCGACCCAAAGTCAGGTCGATGGGTTAAGATTCGATCACTGAAATACCTTAAGGCTCTTGTTGGTGGTCGATGGATTGTGAGCGATGGGTGGCTTCAAGGTAAAAAGTGTATTCATGTTTCGAGGTGTGTATGGTATCGTGCTGACTAATTGCTCTGTAAACGTAATTGTCGTGTACTTGCGTTCCAGCTTGTGCCGAGCACGGCGGCTATGTCAAGGAAGTAAATTATGAAGCCAAGGGTCATTGGAAGGGAAGGAGAATTCACGACGCTGTTAAGCGGTCGCGGCTAACACGAGAAAAACTTCTTCAACTATCTCCACCAGATGTATGATTGCTTTGCTTTATTCTGTACTTTGAAGCACGTATTTTGGCAAGTCCTGAGTTGTAACACGTGTAATTGTTTTTTTCCATCTAGATTGATCGCTCAGCCGTTGGTACAATGCTTTTTGCAGATTTCTGCTTTCACATAATTGGCGAGTTTCTACCACCCATGCCGTCTGCAACGGAGTTGAAAACTTTGATATGCATGGGTGGCGGAGAACTGATCGCACTCATCCCTGACGAGACATACATGCGTGAAAAGCGTGCGCGGAAGCTTATCATTGTTTTGGACAAGATCAATCCAGTTGCTCTACGTCAGCAGACAAGGCAACTAAAAGCACAGCCAACAATGAAAGCGATATCGTCGGCGATCATTGTAAATTATCTCTGGGTGATCAACAGCATTAGTGAAGCGAACTTACGCGAGCTTCCTTGATTGTAATTCGTATAATATGCCGTGGCTAGTTGGCGTTATTTAAATGAACAAGCAGGAATTAGAGAAGTGATTTATTCTTGTCGGATTGCGGCTTACGAAAGCACTGGAACACATGAAACAATATGTGAGTAAAAGCAAGGGTACATAACGAGAAGTAGTCGTCGACGCACCACGATGAGTGGTTTATCTTTCAGCACTACACCATGCACTTGATGTAAGGCACTAAATGCAAGCTGAACGGTGGTGTATTTTACGAAGGCCTGACACTTCATTCGGCCTACAGTGAAATGACGGATATTCAGATCACTGTAGTAGCGTAGATACAACAAAATGGCTAGTGTTAGCCTGATTGTTTCTTCAAAAAAACACTTAACAATCGCATCGTACTCTGGCCACGATTCAGGTGGCAGAACAGCTCCGAAGACAGCAAAAAGGTCTGCCAACTCCACTGTTTTAGCAAGATTTTTCACGTAAAGTGTGTCTGAATCTTCCCCACGTTCATACTTTTTCATGGCTTTTTCTAAAGCAAGTTGGCTTTCGAGCAACCGCTTCTTTTCAAGGTCCTGCAGCGTCCAACGTGCAACAGATGCGTCTGAAGATGCAGTGTTGAAACCCTGCATTCCATGAGATACACACGAAATGACGTTAGAATACAAAATTGTCACGGTTGAATTCTCTTCCTTTCGTACTACAATCAGTGGTTTTCCTTCAAGCTGTACGCCATGCAGCGCATTCACTGCTGCTGTAGCCAACACGCCATCAGGGTAAGAGATTAGAGCAGAACCCTTTGCTGGTAGACGCTTCATCTTTATCAAACTAAGTCAACAAACTCACAGCGTCAAAGCTCTTTTCACACAGGGATGCAATATCAATGAACGTACTTCAGATTCATATCCATTGGCAAAACATAGCCAAATACAGAGCGTAAGTCTTTCTCATCCGTTGCATGTGAGATGTTGTTCACCACGATAGTGCTTGATGGAAAGCCACGGACATAAGATTTCATCAGCGGCGCCTTCATCAGCTCTGTTACACAAATGATAAAATTAGTGCAGTATCCACGACTAGACACTGTAGGCATCATTACGCGGTACCTTCACGCGAAAGCCGCAGCCGGTTCACCTCATTCTCTGAAATCACACCCGGACGAATTGGTCGAGATACGTTGCTATGTCTGCCTTTATCAATGTCAAGTTGAAATACTGTCTTGAGTGTAGAGCTCTTCTTGATTGACGAGAAGCGATGCGTGAAGAGTTTGCCGGTAAGCTTAACCTGGTCTTTACGCGAGGCGTCATTCAATTTTTGGTCAACCTTTGGATCCCTGTCTGCTACACTGCTGACATCCTTACTTCGTTGCTGTGCTTGTAGTGGCGGATGGGCGTCAATAGTTGGCGATTTTTTTCCTCTCACTGCGCCGTCATCATCGGGACCCTCTTCTTCTTCCTCTTCTTCGATGATATGTGCCATCGAACTTTCATCGGTCCTGCAGCGCTTCAAATTTTTTTTTTGAAGATTTTCGCTTCCGCACTTCTGCTGAGTCATGCCTTGCTTTATGGAAAACATTCCTGGTATCGCGTCTTCCTGGAATGGTGGTGGTAAATTCATCTTATTCATGAGATGGAGAACTTGTGTGTAAAAGCGGGGTAACGCAATCAGCGCTAGGTAATCAAAGCCACAACAACAACACCAGCCGTCAGTTATTGTATACACCACAGCCATACAACTTCCAAAGCCCTCATTGATACTACAAACCATTTGCAATATTTCGCACAATACTCTCGGATGCTTTAGGGTACTTGTACTCGAGCAGGGGCGAAGGCGCAAAATTCAAGCTGCCAATGCAATCACAGTGACCAATCCATAGACTCACATCATTATCCCCTTCTTGACCGTGTGCAATGACATACAACAGACGCACCCTAGATGCGGGGCCAGAGGTACCGGAGCGTAGAGGTTTTTTTGCACAGGAACTCGTGTCCGTGGAAGTGGTGGAGGCAAATCTTTAGGCAGTGGAGGTTGACTCTGCAAAAGCACATTGTCACGAGTCTTGACAGCCTCTGGTTTCGTCTCACTCGACGTAATTGTAGCCTCATCACCAACCACTTCCACCTGCAAGTGATGACCTGCTAATTCGAGCAAATGAAGACGTTTTCGAGCATTCTGCTGGGCTTCACGCGTTGCAAATATTGCAATTACTTTCTGCGATTGTTTACATGTCATTGCACCTGGTTCCTTCCCACTTGATGCTGCATTCTATTCAAAAGTAATAAAAATTTGGACATGATACATTTGAATTGGGCAGAGTTGACGGTACGTACTCGACGCTGCAAAACACGGACACGAGTAGCGCCGTAATGCGTGAATAAGGACGTAATTGCCTCATTGGAAAGCACAGCCGGAAGGTTTCGCACGCGCAGACAAAAGCGGTCGTCCATCAATGAAGAATCAAAGTGACAAATGATAACAAAGAACCGCTTATCTTGAAAAAACTAATTTAAAAAGGCTTGCATGCATGGCTAAATGGTCTTTGGTGCGTCCCGTTTCAATAGAGTCTCTTCTTTCTAAGCAATTGAAAAATAGATTGCTGTGTAAACGGTCGATCTCAGCCTTGAAGCATCTCTTGGATAGCCTGCAGCACATCTTGCTTTTGCTCGATTGTCAGCTTTGCCACGAGGTTCAGAATCATCGTTACGGATGGAGTCTGCGAACTGCAGTCGAAGTAGAGCAACAAACAGATTCTAAGTCAATATAACAAACTACCCATAGTCATTGTAGATTGTATCGTACGTACCGAATGAAAGTGTTGAAGTAAACCGTGGTAAAGCAATTGGTGATTAACTGGCAGTCCATCCGGTCCATCACACCACCGTGGCCCGGAATGACCGAGTCAAAGTCCTTTAAGTTGTAGGTGCGCTTGATTGCCGACGCGTAAAAACCTCCGAAGGGTGACACAAGTGATGCGAAGATTGCAAACCAGAACGAATGGAGCTGCGTTTTTAATCAGGACAAATTTGTTGTTAGCAACGTCAAACAGTTCAAAGCCGCTTCACAAACCTGGATCGGAAGTAGCTGAATCTGACTCCGGCTTATAATACGTGCGACAAAGACCGGAACGTCGTATAGGTGCGGAAGGAATATGTCACGAGGAGTGCACGTAAGCGGATCAGGGATCAGCTTAAACTATAGCGCACAAAGTCATGTCATATGTCAGCTACCTAACCTATTAATATAAAAGTGCAAAACTCCTACCTCAAAGCTCTCCACTGGACAGGTCAGCCATGAAAACTGAAAAGTAAACAGCCATAAACCAGTTAATCAACACTAAGAGCAACAAGTCACCTCATACCATCAAAACATACCCGCGAGAAAAAAGCGCTAGAGAAGAAGGCGTACACAACCGTGCACACAAAAGCACCGATAAATCCCTCCCACGTCTTGTTTGGAGACAACCGCAGAAACGGTGTCTTAATAAACTTGCGGCCAAAGAGCTTTCCACAGAAGAAGGCACAGCAGTCGTTGCAGATCACCAACGAAACAGGAAAGAAGAACCAGAACAGGCCTATAGTCATTCAAGATTGAATTAATGTCAATTCATAAACAAGAGGGAATTTCATCCTACTCATCACAAAAAATCATACCGTTAAAGATATTCGTCACGACGTATTTCATCTGAAAGACAATCAGTCCCAAAGTCACAATAGTCCACGTATATTGACCTGCAGTACACCAAATGAAAGCAAACATCGCTATCAGCTTTTTCATAAAAGCTCCCCTTCATCTCAATGGGTAAAACTTACCCATCTGATACTTGTAGTATCCTACTCAATACCACACCACCATCATAAAGTGTAAATTAAAAAATAACAATCACCATACCATCAAGTAAATAATCAAGCCCCGCACCTTTCTTAAGACTCAGAACCGACATGACAAAAAGAAGTGCATACATACTGAAGGAGACCCATGTGTGATACCGTAGATAGTGCACAATGGCTGGTGGTACAAATCGAATCTTACTGCTCTCAATGAATGCGCCAAAGGAGTCGCCATAATTGTAAAACAACGCTACAATGAACCACATCCACTGCACTGAACGGAACCATGGAATGTTCTTTTCAGCTGCAGCTCGATAGCGAACATTCACCAGTTCACGAAAGAGAAGCGTCTGTAGTACAACCACAAGACCCCAAGCATACATATGACCACCATATAGAATGGGAATTAAACCAACAAGCATAGCAAGGCCAGCAAGGGCACGTGTCATGAATTTTGTGAGACCACTGGGTCTAGGCGGAGGTGGAGGAGGACTGGGTGGACGAGGTGTGGGGCTGCTACTGTAGCTATCATTGGGACTAGAGCGACGTTTGTGCATTGTTTTTGTACGTGAAGAGTTAGAGACTCGGTGTTTGTATACTACTGAATGAATGTCGGTCGGTCGATCGGTCTGCACGAAGACGACGAGGTGGTGGTGACCTGTTGGGAGATAAGGTGTACGACGTCACTGAGGACTTGACAGAACGTCACAGGAGTAGCTGATTACTAGCAAATGAGCGAATTTATTGTGGTTAAATACATTTCATTGGTGGTTAAGCTGAGATAAATGAGCATAAAACGACTCATTGTTTTTACCCATAATTAGAGAAGGTCCACTTTTCTGACTTGACCATTTTATTTCCAAGTTGTATACATTTGCACCCTTGGCTCACAAAAAGCACTTTGCAGAAATAATCCATGTCATCATTTGACGGATTTCCAGCATGCAACTATTTCTGTGAATCTGAGAAAGATTCGTTTCATTCGACTATATCAAATTTGCATCGATGAAATGGGCTAAGTTTGCACGCAGATGGACGAAGGAAGTCCGTGTCAAATATTTGCACGTGGCACTGAAGCTGGTTGGTTAGAAGGTGGTAAAAGCCGAAGTGAATATATTATGCATGTAAGCTTTACCTCTCTTACCTGTAGTCTTACCTTTCCTTTGCGCGACCCTTGTGCCTTACAACCCCTGAAACTCCTCGACCTTGAGCAGTTTCTGCTTCTGACGTAACCACGCGCCGTGATCTTCACAACGGAAGGCGTTACGAAACCCCTGAAATGTCAGGTGACGTATTAGCAGAGTTCCTGGACCTCGGCGAGAATACTCTCAGCTGATTCGCCGAGTCTCCTGGACTCGGCGAATACATCTTCTTCCGACACTCTTTCCTCACGGTGTTGTGTGTTTCTCACTGCGCGCTTGCTTGTATTCGTCCCGCTACGGTAGAGGGAGCACATCTTCATAAGCACCTGCAACCGAGGTGCGCTGAATGCCTTAGTGAGCAAGTCAGCTGCCATCATCTCAGTTGACGCATAGATGAGCTTAATGATCCCCTTCTTGGCGTAGTCCTTGATAAACTTGAGCTTGATATCGATATGCTTGGCGCACGCCGAGCTCTCCTCGTTTTCCATTTGACGAATGGCCGCTTAGTTGTTCATTCCCATTTTCATGGGCAATCCATGAAACCCAACTCGGATAGAAGTTCAAGCAGACCCAGTAACTCTTGCCCGGCGTGTGACGCCGACGTGAACTCAGCTTCCATAGTCGATAGGGATACAGTAGCCTGTTTGCGGCACGTCCAGCCCACCATCATACCGTCCACGCGAAATATAGCGCCGCTCACTGACTTCCGGTCGGTCTTGTCGCCCGCAAAGTCTGCATCGCTCGTGCTAGTGATCTGGACAGCTGCTTTTCCTTCAGCATCTCTTTGTCCAAACCGAAGCTTGACGTCCATGGTGCCTTTCAGGCACCTGGCGATTCTCTTGGATAACTGCCAATCGCTTGTAGTCGGCGCATGGGCCCGACGGGTCGCTCGATGTACTGCATACGCGATATCTGGGCGCGTACAGCGAACCAACCATAAAAGCAATCCCGCGATTGACTGGAACTTCTGCACCGATGCAGAGCCAACCGTGCTTTCTTTCGGTAGTAGTGCGTCCACCTCGCGCGTATTGTTGTCGTGGTCAAGCCCAATTGGCGTCATCGCCGAGTGCGCGTCTTGTAACCCAAACTTCAAAAGCATCTCGGCGATTATTACTTCTTGGTCGAGCTCGTATCCAAACTTGGCTGAGTGAGTTATTCGCATACCCAGAAATTTGCTCACAACGCCCAGATCCTTGATCTGCAGCGTTGTTAGGAGATCGAACACCTCGTCCACTCGGTCCTGCGATGTCCCTGTCGCCAGTAAGTCGTCGACGTACACCCCGACTACGGTCTTATCGTCGCCATCAACCTTGAAGTAGAGGCACGAGTCAGCCACGCACTGCACGAAGCCTACTCGTAGTAGCTCCGAGTGCAGTAGCTGAGGCCATAATCGCCCAGCTTGCTTCAGCCCATAAAGACTTCGCTTGAGCCGAAGTACGACTTGCCCAGCATGCTCAACGCCGAGTCGCTGGATTTCCGTTTGGCTGACCTTCATTCCCTGAGGAACATACAGGTAAATATTGAGATCCGGCTCAGTCGAGGCCTTGACGTACGCATTAGGCACGTCGCCGTATCGCGCTGGCACCCCCCATACCTGCGATAGCACCAGAATGACCTTGCCCGTCTTCATATCCATGACAGCGGCAAACGTCAGCGTGTAATCTTTGCCGAACGACTGCTCGTTACCACACGCTACCATGCGTGCCTTGTAGCGCTCGATATTTCCATCTGCGTCCGTCTTCGTCTTGAAGACCCACTTCGTGTGGAGTGGACGCATCTCCTTGGTACGTGACACCAGTTTCCACGTATCGTTTGCCTCCAGGGAATCAATCTCAGTGTGTGCAGCGCGCTCCCATTCCACGCGCTTGTCACTTTTTATAGCCGAATTCCAGTTCGCTGGGTCCACGCGGTAATTTTCGCCGACAATCTCACGAGGCGGAAGCTTCTTCCCACCGTATCGCGTTGTCATGCGCGGTGTCTCAGCGATTGCCTTGGCATTCGTCCGCTTCCCTTGCCCGCCGCACTTACCACGCGTCGTGGGCTTCCTGGAGTCGGTTCCCGGCTCCTCCCGACGTCCGACATCGTTCCATGACTCAGCGAATGGCTCGCCGGGCTCATCTGAGTTGTTTTTCGTATCTAATGACTTGTCACCCAACTCAGCGAGTCTGTTTCTGGACCCAGCTGACATGTCCATTCGTCCAGCTTCTTCGCCTGCTTGGCGAATGAGCTGCGCGTTGGCTGCCTCGCTCAGTGTCTTGATATTCTGGACGTGCTGTGTCGAGCGTACCACGCGATCCTTTGTAAATAAAACACGATATCCGTTGACTTCGTCGCTCTTGCCGATAATTAATCCAGCCACTCCGCGTCTGTCAAGTGTCTTGTGTTTCGGTGTCCGGATAGCGGTACAGGGCGAGCCAAAAATAACTATGTCAGTCAGTTTGGGCTTGACACCTGTTAGCACCTCGATGGGTGACGCTCGCCCCTCGTCACTTCGAGTCGGGCTGCGGTTGAGAATGTATGTCGCGTACTCGGCTGCATCACCCCAGAAGCTCAGCGGCAGCCCAGAACCGAATGTCATTGAGCGCACCATGTTCATCACGGTTTGATGCATTCGCTCTGCTTTCCCGTTGGACGCTTGGTTGTCAGCTTCTGACACTTGGCGACGCACACCCGCGTTCTTACAGAACGGGTCGGCCACCTTGTACTCTGCGCCTCCATCTGTGCGAAGGCAGTGAACCTTGCAATTGAAGCGCTTCTCGAAGTAGACTAGGAATTGCTCGAACTGTTTGGTCGCCTTGTCCTTCGTCTTGGCGAGGAAAACGCGGCAGTAGTTACTCTTGTGATCAATAAAGTTGATCAAATACCTGTTCCCAAGCCTGTCGACCGGCGTTATCGGCCCCTTGATGTCGCTGCATATGACCCCACCGACACGATTGATAGGTGCGTTTTTGCCCGTGTCCTTCTTCGACTGCTTGTTACGTCGCTGTTTACCTTGCGCACACGTCAAGCAAGTCGGCCGATTTCTATCCGTGAGTCGTATTCCACTCGCTGGGTCACTTGCCATTAACTCGACTGTGTCGTAGGCAAGGTGGGCGAATTTTCCTTGTGAACATCGAAAATCTTACATCCATCGCTTCGGCGAATTACCGATCGCTGGTACCCATCGTAGCGAAGCTCACATCCCCGTTCCTCAATCCTTCCATAGGATATAATGTTAAATGGGAGATTCTTTGCGTAATACGCACCGAGAAGTTTGACTCGGCGAGCTTCGCCGTCAACGATGACCACAAACTCGGCAGTACCCTTGAGCTGCATACGCAGGTTCTCTCCATTCGGGAGTAAACACTCCTCGTTGCGCTTAACAGCATTGCTCAGCTGCGACGCCGTCGTCACCAAGAGACGACTCGACCCACTGTCCAATATCCATTGGCTGGTGGCGTCGATTCCGTCCGCGACAGCCAGCGTGAAGTTCTTTTTCGTCTCGCTGGGACAGTCGCGCTTGTAATGGCCATCCTTGCCACATTTGAAACAGGCGCCAGACTTCTTACCCTTTCGCTCTGTCATGTTTCTACGCTGCCCGGATTCGTTGCACTTGACGACAGCCACTGTTGGTTTTGACCCCAGTCGAATCGCTGGGTCGTTTAGCTGGGCAAAATGCACCAGTTCCTCAGCTTGCCTCAAATAATCTTCTCGATGAGGGTTATAACGCGCGAGTAGAACGCCTTGAATCTCGGTACCCGAGCTCGCATACTTGGCTATGTTCTCAAGAACTTGATCTTGTGCTCCACCTACTGCGTCGCTGACCGCCATTAGAAACAGCATGTGGTCACTCCACGATACCGATTCCTTTTTCTTGGAAGTGAACAGCTTGAAAGCCTGTGACTTTGAAATACTGGGTCGAAACTTCAAGTTCATCCGTCCATCGAGTACCATACTTGTGGGTTCTCGGAGTACCATGTATCCACTTGGCTGTTGAAATGCTGACCAGCCTTGCCAGTCAAGTACCGGCCAAGTACGTCCAACTTGATATCCTCAGACCAGATGCACCCGCTGAGTTCCTCAGCGATCCGAACTTGGCGAAGGAATCGCTTTCCCCAAGGAGCGAAGCCTGAGCCTAGTCCCAGGTAGACCTCCTTGCCCTCGAAGTTTTCGATCGCGAGCTTTAGGTCCCTCATCTGCAGGGGCCTCTGTGGCGCAAAATACGCTGGCGCTGGAACCGGACCGAACGCCAAACCTCGTGGCGCCTGAGGGGGCGAGCCCATCCCACCTCCTCCTCCGTCGAGTCCTTGCTGCCTTGGTTCTGCTGCGTGGTGTCGCGCTGGTCCAGGCACGACTTCGTCTTCGAGTGAGGCCAGAGTCATGTTTCGGCCGAGTCCCGTGCGCGCCTCCGCATACGTGCGGAAGGTGCTGCTACCGGCGGACACATCCGACGCTTGATCGTCCTCGACTCGGCAAGCTTCAAGCCTATTAAGGCGAGCTTCTATGTCACCCTTCAAATCCGTAATTAAGTCTAACAGCCTGGCCATGCCCTCGCCCGCGGGTCGTGGCTGGCGATTGAACTTGATTCTGATCAGCTTGGTCCATGGGCGTTGGGCTCATAACCTGTCAAATATTTGCACGTGGCACTGAAGCTGGTTGGTTAGAAGGTGGTAAAAGCCGAAGTGAATATATTATGCATGTAAGCTTTACCTCTCTTACCTGTAGTCTTACCTTTCCTTTGCGTGACCCTTGTGCCTTACAACCCCTGAAACTCCTCGACCTTGAGCAGTTTCTGCTTCTGACGTAACCACCGCGCCGTGATCTTCACAACGGAAGGCGTTACGAAACCCCTGAAATGTCAGGTGACGTATTAGCAGAGTTCCTGGACCTCGGCGAGAATACTCTCAGCTGATTCGCCGAGTCTCCGGGACTCGGCGAATACATCTTCCGACACTCCGTTCGGAAGCAGTCGGGTAACGTCAGCGATGAAAGCCTATAAATTGTATTGGTTTTGGTCCATCTTGGGTGTACCAATAGTATACAAAAAGCAAAATCTTGCTGAACAGATATGCGAACGTAAACTGGCGCGGCTTAGTATACGCACTGCCTCTTGATGACCTAATTCCGAGGGTAAGTTACTTCTCCTAATCACATGAAATTGCTGACGAATCATTCCCGAAACGAAATTGGAGTAACCTGTTGCAAAAACTCAGTAGTCTGTGACCACGCGGCACTAGCGGTGAATGTCATAATTCCGCTTGCGATTTTTCGCCGACAGCGCGGGTACGTAGACGTTATAACAGTCGATCATGTCTTGAAGCTAGAAATTGGTAACGACACGTCAGCATCTTTGATCGATCGAATGAACTAAGCGCTATATTCGGCTAGAATGGTAACTTTGTCATGCGATCGACAAGCAACTTTCGGCTCGTGAATCTTTGATGAGTACGTCCATTGCAAATCTGACATAGACTGTAAAATTGCTACTGCTGGGAGTTGGATGGATAGGCGACAACTGTGGTTAACGCGATGCCGTATAGGTTGTCAGAGCAGGCGCTGTCATTCAGACTACCGAGACAGGTTGCAATACTGACAATGGTCTTACGGAAAAACTGCTACTAGAATGTTATAGGCGTTTTGCAGATATCGCACGAGTGACTGGCAGCATAAACGAGCAGTCTGAGGAATACCATTTTTTGTCATAAATGTTTGAAATGTCACAAATAATTAAATTATATAATGGGTAGCTGTCACCTGACAAGAAATCAATTATTGCAAATTATTGGCCATTATGGCCCATTTTTTTTACGTCACTAAAGCAATGATGTGTCACTAAAACGATTGATATCACTTAAAGTATGCGCTTCCTATGAACAGCAGTCGTATCCACGTGCGCACGAGTGGCAGTCCAGGCAATGGCGGCGGCAGTACTGCGCCATCTGTGCAAAGTAATCAGCAGTCGTCTCGACCAGTTAGCAGTCGAAGTATGGCGCCTAGTCGTGGGGGAAAGAAGGAAGAGCAAGTGCGAGTTGTGGGCGCGCACTATGTACGTCTTCATTGGGCTTAACCTGCTCTTTATCCTGAATCTCTTTACGTAACTATTTGACTCCATACAGCAACTTGGGGTAGAGATTGGACGAGGGGGCTTTGGTGTAGTATACGGAGCACTGGATCTGCGCAATGGACGTTCTGTGGCCATAAAACAAGTATCATTACGGGACATTGACAAGGATGACTTGCTGTCGATTGAGGTTCGATGAAAACATGTGGATTGTCGGACTTTATTGAAAATAAGAGGTTATGCTGTTTTTGACATCATGACAGACGGAAATCAGTTTACTGCGCAAGTTAAAGCATGACAATATTGTCAAATACCATGATACAATCAAGACGAAAGGCTATTTGTACATTGTATTGGAGTACATGGAGAACGGTTCATTGGCACAATTTGTCAAAAAGTTTGGGTCACTGTCGGAGACACTGGTAGCCATGTACATCACACAGGTGCTGAGAGGACTGGCTTACTTGCATGAGCAAGGTGTACTCCATCGAGACGTCAAAGGAGCAAATATCTTGACAACAAAAGAGGGACTAGTGAAGCTGGCAGATTTTGGTGTCGCTATTAGATTAAGTGAGACGCAGAAGGCAAACTCCGTTGTAGGGTCGCCATATTGGAGTAAGCTCGATGCTGTGGCATCGTTATGGCTACTTTTGGACATTGCTAATGCTTTATGTGTTGGCTTGATGCTGCATTTCAGTGGCCCCCGAGGTAATTGAGATGGCAGGTTGGTCCTCTGCATCGGATATCTGGAGCGTTGGTTGCACAATCATCGAGTTATTGACGACGAAGCCGCCTTATTTTGACTTGGCACCCATGGCTGCCCTATTTCGCATCGTACAAGAAGACCATCCGCCGCTTCCGCAGCGCATGTCACCGGTAAAGATTGTGAGCTGACCTGTTTTCATATGTGGAACTCATCCTTACCGTCGGTTTTGTATAAATCGTTGCCACAGGCCTTACACGACTTCATCATGAAGTGTTTTATGAAAGAGCCTCGACTTCGAGCGTCTGCAGATGAACTTCTTGTCCATCCGTGGATTGCACAAATTCCAAAAAACAAGGTGGAACAAAGCACGCAGCTCGTTGCTGAGAGCGTCACGTTCTCCAACGATCGCGACGCAGTGTTAAATACCATCAAATTATACGAGAAAAGATCGACTATTACAGACATACCACCAACAGCAACGGACAGGAACTCACGTTTTCTCAGTGTCACGAACGAACAGTCGGATGAAGATGTGGAGGACTGGGATGATGAGTTTGGTGTTGATTTGAACGCCAGACCGTCCGTGCTTAAGAAAGACAGCAAGCCTAAGCGATCAGTGGAAACTGCGCCGACAAAGCCACACTTTCAGTTATCTAAAGAAGATGCTAATGCATTGTTCGACGACAATGTATGGGATGACGAAGAGCCCAAAGTTGCCGTTTTGTCAGTGAGATCGACAGCACTAGAGCTAGGTCACAGTAGCAATGGTAGTAGTTCGGATCAGAGCAAGAACGATAAGCCTACGATGAACTCGTGGGATCGGTCGTCGTTGATTACTGCTCAAAGCCGGATAGCAAAGCTCCAGCAGTTTGTTGAAGATCCCGAAGAAGACCTCTCTTTTGACGATATCGATGAGAAGCAGCTTTTACTAGCGGCTGCGAAGCAACAGCGTGCTATGGAGACAATTCCTATACCTACTGTCGTTTCGACCTTAAAACCGATTAATGGTTTTGAGGAGAACGATGAATTGGATGGAGACATTTACTTTGCAGAGAGCCAGTCGTCTAACGTGGTGCTACGCGTCGGTGGCACTCGTAATGGTAGTGCAGGCTCGTCTTCAGAGGGGAGTGTGCAAGAGAATTTGTTTGACGACGAGTTGGACTTTGATTATTCGACAGCTCGTGACGCGAACCAAAAGGCAACTACTCGAGTGGTTGAGCTGCTATCGTTATTGGATCCAAGTATGGAAGACCAAGTCATTTTAGATGCTTGTAATGACTTGGTGAGTACGGGGCTCGATGAAGTAACGACATAAGATTCAACTTTGCTAATTACTTGATTCGTTTCTTATTGTGCAGGAAGAGGTATTCAATCAAAACGTGATGCTTCGGCGAGATTTGATGTCACAACCTGGCGTTGTACCCAATATCATGGAAGCGTTGGAAATGAAGAAGATGGACGTATTGCACGCTGTCCTCAGGGTTATTAATATTGTAGGACAGTTCACTTCACGCAGTTTCTATTACTGTAACTAACTATAGGTTTATGTGTCTGTAGATTGTCGAGGGTAACAAAAAGTTTCAGGAGAACTTAGCCCTCGTTGGCCTAGTACCGGTGATTATCAAACTTACAAAGCAACACAACCCACACAATTTACCGGGCAAAAGCAGCAGAAGGTTCCGCATACAGAGTCAAGAGGACACAGAGTTTTTCAAAGCTGTTCGGATGGAAGCAGCCAAGTTTGTGCGTCAGTGTTGCAAAACAAGCTCGCTGACACTACAAATGTTTATCGCATGTGGCGGATTACCTGTGTTGGTGGATTTCCTGACACTTAAAAAAAACCCATCCAATTTTGGTAACGATGTGGATTTGCTTCGGATAGCTTTGGATGGAATATCCAGCGTTTTTAGTATCCAGACCATTCCGAAGAATGATATTTGCCGACTATTTGTTAAAGCAGGATTGTTAAAGAAGTTTGTGGTCGTCTTTTCCGAGATTGCTGTAGTGGTGTCAACTAACGATACGCGCGGGCCAGAAAGTGGCGGTAGTGCGAAGAATTCTGCAAAAAGAAATGCAGCAGTTACTAAGGGTGAATGCGTAGCAGAGTGGACAATGAGGGAGCTTCACAAGACGTGTGACATTTTTGTACTGTTTTCTCAAGGCGACGCTGTGGTGAAAGAACATGTGTGTGATGGTGCTGTCCTGGAAGGACTTCTGGAAGCGATCCATCCGGGGATGCAGCTTCCTAATTGGAGTGAGCAGCACGAAGAAGAACGGCAGACACTACCTCTGATACGCCATTCAGACGACTTTGTTTCGGCTATGCTGAAATTACTGAAGTGCATTCGAAATCTGAGCATGGAGCCTACAATGTTGGAGAAATTGGATCGAGCTGGTGCAATTCCGACACTTGTCCATCTACTAAATGAGCAAGAGGGAGAGAGCCCTTCAATCTCAGATGTAAAGCGGAAAGAGGTCGAAAACATTGTGCTGCAGTCTATGTTCTATCTCTGTCGGATTAATCGTAACCGTCAGACTCACGCAGCACAGGCTGGTGTTATCCCGTCACTTATCAAGGTTGTTCAAAACTGCAGCCCACTCAAGCAATTTGCACTCCCGATCCTATGCGATCTGGCTCATGCGTCTCCGACTGCACGAGCTCATCTATGGACATATAACAGTGTGATGCTCTTTCTGGAATTGCTGGAGGATAAGTACTGGCAGATTGATGCCGTCAAGTCTATCAGCGTTTGGCTTGTGCACGACACCGTGAAAATGGAGAACGTTCTACTGATTCCTGAAAACCTGATGAAAATTGTGGTGTGCTTTCACAACGCTATGGATACAGAATTTGAAAACGTGTTGGAGCCGCTGTTGGAGACACTGAGTCGCTCAGTGAGGCTCAACCAGGCGCTTGGACGTAGTGGCATGTTCGTCACGGAGATCTTAAAACGACTTCGGCTTATTCCGAAGGCGATTGTACGCAAGAATTTGCTCAAAATGCTCAAGAGTCTCTTTGAGTCGCACACGTCACCTAGTCAATTCCTCGTCGAGTACAACCTACGGCCAATCGTGTATGCGCTGGCTCGAGACGAGAACAGCATGATTCTTGTGAAAGAGATCGCGTCACAGCTTCTTCAAGCCATTCTGGTGGCTGCAGGCGTGTCTTAGTCGTCCTATAGTGAGGCGAATTGCCGAAGAAGCGACCAATGAACAAGAGCAACAAGCGTAGTACTCAAGTGAAAAGTGGTGGGCGGTCAGCTTGTTTTATTTACTTTGACTGGGTATTTTTTTGTCGTTTGCTTGCGTTCTTCGGTTGCTGCAGAAAAGTTAGAAGAAGCTCTTTCTTGGACTGCGCTGGTTGGATACATTGGAGGTAGCCAGCAATTATTTCTGTCGTGGCAAGTTCGTGATGTTCTTTTAATCGCCTGGTCATATCATTATTTAAACCATTTGGCATGCATTTAGCAGACGTACTTGACGACATGTCGTCGCGGACAATGTTCTTGATCATTTTTCGCTGGTGTCCGTCCACGCTGGCACGAGACGCACTCGTGCCTATGGGAGGCGATACATTGTGAACACTATCAATGGCTGGCAATGCTTGTCGTATTCTTGCGCCATGTTCACACTGATCTGCACCAAGGTTTCCAGATGTTCGTCCACTTAGCACCTCAATCGCCGATGATGTCAAGAAAGTCTTGATCATCCAGCGACGCGTTGGCAACATTCTGTGCCTGTTGCTTCAAGACCCCCTATGTCCACGACAACTCGTCCTCGTCAAAAGTGTGTTTACTGAGTTACGACTTGGTCATCTCCTCGCCTAACGTTCGTCTTGCTACTACGACTAGCATCCAGATTTTGGTGTGAGTAGATTGCACCTTTTGTTGTCCCACTGTCAATCATCCGTTTGACTACGCAGTTCTCGATCTGGGCGCTCATCTTCATGTCCAGCTCCCGACTTTTTGCTCAGACACAAGCGAAGAAGCCTCATCTCCTAGTGCCTTTTGTCCTGCCAACATTTGCTCAGCGTCTTCAGAGCTCTACGACTGAAGCGTGTGGCACTCGACGACCTATTCTGCAGCTCTGTGAGCCTTAACCGTCTCGAAAGGTACGTGGATTTAAGTGCGTCATCGCTGCGTCAAAAGCTCGTAATTGAGTAACCAGAGTGAAGACAATACGCATCGGCGTATCAGATCACTTTAACTTGCGCAGGATTGCCTAAGTCTCAGAATCGACCTCTTGACTACCATGGCGACATGGCAGCACTATTCGGCCTAATGTTAAGATGTGAAGAGGTTGCAGAGAAAGAGGGTCACCGCAGCGGCGTGTACGCCGGCCTCGAGGACTTACTGATATCGATTTGTCGCGTGGTGTTATTTTGTCATTGGCTCGCAATGTTGGACGTGAAGCTGCGTAACGACGTCGCTTCTCCTGATAACAATCGAGTGTACGTGTTTCGACACTGACCGGCCACTTGGTGGATTTGAGGGCCTTACGATTGACTCTAGCTAAAGCTGTCGTATTTCCCATGTCGCTGCTGGGCTCAGTCTACTTCTCGACAATCAAGTTTTGTGACGAGCACTCTCTGCTTACGGTTGTATTAGTGTTTGCTTTGCTCCTCGGTCATGCACGTGGCGGCGCTGATATTGTACGCATTGCCGCACTTCTTCTCCTGCAAATGTCAGCCGAATCGAGCATTAGCCGCCATTGCTATATCCCGCTTCAACAAGCCGAACAAATCTGAAACGTGCTGTGTCGACTTGAATTCCACCAGGAATAACACCAATGTACAGTTTGACTAGAATACCTTTCCAATTCAAAAGAAACCAAGCTTAGGATATATACTATACAGTACCAAAAAAGACAAAAGTGCAGTAGTCGCCGTGTCGTATTTTACAACTGCCTCAGTAGACCTTAATCATCATGGCTGACATGCTATCGGCCAACACAAAGGCAGTCGTCCTACAAGCTGCCAAAGTGTTGACATTTCTAGTGCTCAACTATCTCCTTGCAAGTACAGGCTTCATTGCAATTCTCTTCGGTGTCGCGTTTTCGCTTGGATCGTTGGCGCTCTGCTGTTTGGGTGTCGTCATATTTCAGGGACTGTTGTATCTGGCACCAGTGCTCATACGACTCGACGTTGCACTGCACAATTTTGTCGAGCCTGTGGAAAACAAATTGTATGGTCACATTCCACACTACGGAGAAGGTGGAACTCGACCGTCACTTGCAGTGCTGTTGTACTTCAGTACGGCAAAGTTAGGCGTCGGTGTGCTCAGTGCCATGGTCGTGGTCATCCCACTCTCCATGCCCATTCATGCACTCATGTCACCTATTTTTCGAGCTGAATACTTCAGTGAGAGCTGGTTCAACCTCACCGCCTTCATGATAGTGGCCACCGCCTTGTTGGTCAGCGGGTTCGCCGCCATGCCGCATGTGGTCAGACTCTCGTGCGTCACGACGCGACTTTTGTGTCATGAGGTCTATTCTTTGATTTACATGCGCGATTACGTCCCTTTAGCTCCAGAAGAGCTTTTAGAGTCAACGACGTACGGCACCAACCAGCCGGTGGAACAAGTTAGATGCGAGTAAACGAAGTCAAGTCATACGAGTACATGTAGCGGAGGTCACGTCTTCCAGAAAACTATACAATGCTGCACAAAATGCAACGTATGTATAGACAACAGACGAATACATTGAATCAGAATGTTGCATGGAATGGCATTTCGACAACGTGTCCACCAAAAACACATGTATCCGTCTCGCTTTGTTTCGGAAAGTAACTAGCGTGATGAGCCTTGAGCTTATCCCTTACATTTAGTAGTGTAGTCTACACGGAAGGTGAAACGTCATGTGCGGCTCGCTTCGCCCTTTGAGAAAACGTGGTCCATAAAGCACCAGCCCAAGATGCGGCGACTATACATCAGTTTGCCTTTCTCTTTTCTGCATATCCGACAATGGACGGCATCACTTTGCTGCCTAGTTAAGCTCGTCTTCTTCCGTCTTGTACTCTATCCCGTAGCTGTAAATTGTAGAAATACATGAGACAACGTATCATCCATCAACTTCATTTCACTACCAGAAGAAAAAGTCCTTAGAAAGAGCTTGTCAGGATCTCATGCAAAGTGTGCGAGCTAGCGATGCCGACGTGCGCCGGTTTGGTTTCTAGTAGTGTAGATTTTTCTACTTGTCAAACGAAGTTCCACTGATGCAGTACGAAGCACGACTATCGCGCGCAGCTACGGTGTCCTTTTACTGCGAGAAATGCGCACCCATGCATCACCTCAATCATCTACGTACGGGGTTAAGCTTTTTGCGTAGCGTGAGCTCCAAGAACCTGTTTCGGCCTCAAAATTCAACGCTTTGCTACGTGTACCTTCGGTTTCTCCACCAACATCATATATTGTTAGACAAAGCCTCACGGAGTCTTTTCGTAACCTAACATAGTCAACACATCGTCATCTTCTCGTTTCCACCACTTTAAGCAGTTTGCTCGGCGCCAAAATCCTGCGTCCAAAAACGTTTGTACTCACAAGCGTCGTTTGCGACTAGTGCAAAGCCAACGTGCGTCACGGTGACCCTGAGAATGTTATCCCGATGATGCTCAGAGTTCCACCACGACGTCATTACTTCCGACACATTCGCCTGGCCGGCAGCCACGTTCTCTGCAGAATATGACCAGAAGTAGTTCTGACTCTTCATCCGGTCCCCAGGGTTAGAGTCATTTATACCCTCGTGTTGCATGATGCAGTACGTGGCCTGGTACTTTGAATGCACCATGGCAGCAGCCATGAGTCGGTTATCGATAATTAATGCGGCCACCCCGTTATCAGCGCGATACGAGTTGAGGGAAGACAGCATTTCCGCATTCTCGGCAGCTTTCAGGCCGTTGTCGTATGGTGTAGACTCAGGCGTCTCCAAAGCCTTTTCGTTTGAGAATGTCCAGCTCGTGGGAAGATCAGCCTTTTGAACGGGTTTTTGCTCAATGGGAATAGTGTCGATCTTGGCGGGCTCTTGCTTGATCTGGGCGGGCTTTAGCTTGATCTGGGCGGGTTCTTGCTTGATCTGGATGGGCTCTTGCTTGATCTGGGCGGGCTTTAGCTCGATTGGAGACGGGTTTAGCTCGATCTGGATGGGCTTTAGCTCAATCTGGATGGGCTTTAGCTCGATCTGGGCGGGGTTTTGCTTGAGCATTTCCGCATTCTCGGCAGTTTTCAGGCCGTTGTCGTATGGTGTAGACTCAGGTGTCTCGAAAGCCTTTTTGTTTGAGAATGTCCAGCTTGTAACAAGATCAGAGTTTTGCTCAATGGGAATAGTGTTTTGAACAGGGTTTTGCTCGATCTGGGCGGGGTTATTCTGTTCGTTATTTTGGGTCGAATCGGCGATGGAGACGCGATCAGTGATGTATCCGCAAAAACCTTGACCAGCGCTCATCAAGATAGAGGCCTTTCTGCTCTGCTTGAGCCAGCAGGTCCCGCCGTCAACGTCCGTCCACGACCAGTGAGTGCATTTTGCTTCGATTACGCACTGATGGCCGCATTTGCTGGAAATGCCTCTAACCGACTTTATATCTTCACCGAAGTAGTCGCATTTGCTCTTCCATTTGTAGCGAACTTGAGTGTGAATTCCGAAAACCGGAGAAAAGCGCAAGGTCATTGCAACGATAGCAGTGGGCAGTAAAAACACTCGAGTGTAGATCATGTCGGCAAAGGGGTCAGTCTAGACTGCTTGGAGCTTGACGAATTGGAAAGTGAGACAAAGGGACGATACCCATTGATTTAGGTAATCATGAGTAAATGATAAGAACAAGCAAAAAGGAAGGCGGCTTGCTTGAAACCAGCTGGCGGCACGTACTGAAAGCTTGTGAGGCAAAAGTGGATGTAGCGAGTATTGCCGATTTATGGCCGGAATAGTGGCAAAACAGCATTAAACACGAGAGGCCTAGGATGTCTGGAAGAAAATGCTTAGAGTGTAGTCGATCGAGATGTAGTACACGCAGCCACAATCCAGTCAAGCACGTGGCGCTTGGCTACGGCAGACATCCGCTGCACTTAGCAGCACTTGTAGGTCAATTCTACATCTAAGTATAAAGGCTAATCCTCTGTAATTTGCGCACTGTATCCAAACTAAAAGAAGGACGAGCTAAAAGAACTGAAGTCCCTGTTCGGCCGAGAGGACGTCAAATATCTTGCTGTGTGGGGCCCGGACAGAAAGCATGAACAAAAATTGTGTACGCTAGGCTACTTAGTGACTCATGTCTAACGCCCTGCTCTTGGTGTAGTGAGTATCAGACTTTGCAGATCTGGACTGTTCTGCTTTTGTGACTGGTGTATTGTCTCCATCTTTTTCCACCACCACTGTAGTACCACTCATTGATTAGTTGTTGACTTGGGCCTGGAAAAAGTGATGGCTGCGGGTGAACGGATAATCCCCGTCGAAGGGCTCATGTCGCCTGTAGTAGATTCACTTCAACATTGAGCGGATGTATGGACATCAGACAGGCATAATAAAAGCTGCTCCATCTATATAAGAGAACTGAATTTCAATTTCAATTCAGCCTGGTGAAGATAACGAAGATGCGATCGGGTCTGCGTCACCGAATTGCGTACATTTTTAGTGACTGTCTCAATGCAGACATGATGAGAAGCGTATGTTGACTGGGTGCATTGTGAGGGCAAGAAATACATTAGAAGAATAATGTCCACACCAGTGCCAACTTCGATGGGCATTTACGTTTATCTGCAACCTCATAGACCTGTAATCGACGATGATCCTAACGCACGACTTTAGTGCTTTAAACACGACTTACCTCCTCGTCAATGCAGCATGGCAGATTCGCCGCACGATGCCGGTTCAAGTGGCTGCCCTAGACGAATCAGCGTTGGTAAAGATGACGGCATCTGAGCTTGCCCAGCGCTTAAAGGCCGTTCCTGTTCTCGTGGTGTTGCGTGCGGACAATGAGAACGCTTATGCAAAAGGCTTGCTGGAGCAAACTTAGCAAAGCATGGCGACGCTCACCGTCAACGTCTGGAGGTGCTTTGAAAGCAAACTCGCTCATGATAGCGTGAATGCATCGAACTTGAAGCCTGCTGCGAACAGAGAAGTAGCGTGTGGCGCTGGCCATCTCCAAGCTCGTGGGCAAACAAAGGAGTGGCCTTGACGTGTGCATGCCCCAACCTCGTCCAGTAACAGCGGAACAACAGTCACCGCAAGCATTCTCGCCGTTATATACCCACGACCGCGTAGAATCACGCTTTTTGCTACTGTTAAGGCAAAATTGGACGGAATGGCAAAAAAGTGGCTGCTAAAAAAACACTTTCATGAAAGACATTTTAGCCTCAAAAAATGTAGTCAAAAACGATGATATTCCGAATCGAGTCTGAATATCAAAGTGAGCAGGTGGATAGGTCCTTTATTTCGCAATCTTCTTTTGCTACTGGATTCTTGGACTACACATCGCGCAATTATAACTGTATAGCGGCGCATTAGTAATCGTCTAAGCGTACCTTTCAGTTACCAACTTCTTCGTCATGACGCTGAACACCTAATGGCGCCTGTCTGGCTGTAAATTTTTAGAGCATCTACAGCAGTAGTACCTACCTTTCCGACTACCGAATATTTAGCGAAGCAAATTTCCAACTCTGAAACAGTGCAGAATTCACATACGAATGACAACACAATTGTGCATAGCTTTCGTCTCGTGAGGGCGACTGAGAAAAATGCGCTACTTGCGATGCTAATTGTAGTGGCTTGTACCGCTCATCGTCAGCTCGTGGGTTAGCTGGCTGTTAAGTAAGCTGCTTGGAAATTATTTAAAGAGCCATTTGGACAACCGGTTTTGAGTAAATGTTGTCAGATCACATTTATACCGATTTCAAGGAAAAAAACGGAGCTATCTACTGTTTTGTGCGCATATTGAGAAATAGGATAATCACAATGAATATGTCGGACCAATCAGAAGCACAATTTTATGTAGAAAAGGGTGAGGAGTATTTAACATTAGGATGGTGGTTGGGGTGAAAAGATAACGTTAGGGTAAGAGATGGATACGTTTCGGTGGTGGATGGCTAACATCTTCCTACGTAAAACGAGCGCACAAAATAGAATCAACTCCTTCCTATAATTGACTATGGAGCACACTAGCAAGCTAGTGTCAATGGAAGTCCAAAAAGAATGTGAAAAGGCCTTACAACGTAAGAAAACCAGTTTTCACATTGATTAGAACGGTTACTACATTTGATCTTAGCCTTTAGGCCGAGAAGGTTATAGCTGCAAAGGTACTTCGAAATGTAGCAGTGCCAATTTACTATTGTAAAGTATGGCAGTAGCATGCAAAATTTTGTGTAATGATAGCAGTATATTGATATAATCGTTTATGCTATTTTCACTCGAATTGGGGCGACATGCAAAAATCTCCGTGTGGTAAAATTTCTCCCCCAAAGCTAGGTAGTGAAAAAATTTCAACACTGATTGGACTTTTCAGAGTAAGAACATTAAAAGACTGATGTTTTGTGCATATAAGTTGCAGCATTTTTATCCATTAGAACAGAAGAGGCAAGGTAATGTAGTAGTTGGTCGATGGAAGTTCCAAAAATGAATGTGAAAAATCTCCGATTAAACATTCACGTGTAAAGTCCATGTTTTGATATTTGAGGTCAGGTGAAGTCGGGAAACCAGTTTTCACACTGATTAGAACAGAGAAGTGTATGTATTGCCAACTAGTTTAGTCCTAGGTATAAAATGCCTAATATACCCTATGTGGTGTGTACTTATGTACAGGTTGCACCACACATACAATGAACTATAAGGTACCAGTTGGTCTTGAAGGGCGGTTCCCTACTTGGGTATGGCCCTGTCGGCCACAGTGGGCCCGAAATCCGCTTAGCAACGGCCTCGATGGGACGGATTCCCCCCGGTCTCCGTCCCCCGACTGCCCCGTGCACGATGTCTTGGTCTGCGTCTGTCTTGGCCTTGGGAAGTAGCTTGACCTTGACTTGGACCTGGACCTTAAACTTGATCTTCGCTCGCGGTGCTTGCTACAGTGCAGGTTCCAAATGCGGCGGCTGAACTTGATGCATTCAACAGATAGCTGTCGGTCCAGCCGCTTCGCATCGCGCTTGAGCATCCCAAGGTGGTCGGTGTAAACCGCGAGGTTCCCACCAGCAACAGCGCCAAGCGAGCCATAAACCAGCGCCGAAAGGGAAACAGTCCAACCTTGGCTCTCCAGGTGTCGCTTGACACAGTCGTACTTGGTCTTCTTGACAGCCGCTATCCGCGCCAGCGACGATGTCTTGGGGTCATCGTCGGTCTGCTCTTCGAAAGCCACTGCCAGGTCTACAACCGACACAGTACGCGTAATGTGGTTGTAGACCTGGAAATCTGGCCGTAGCGCTGGACCGGGGAGGGAGGGCACCGTCTGGTTTACTCGCATCTCGACCCGATCCGTCGAGTTCCCCGACGACGAAGCTATAGCACGCTCAATAATCTTCAAGGCGCCGTCGTGGCGGCCCCGTACAGCATCCATCGTGCCAGCGCAGTGGTTGAGAACATGCGCCAGCGTTTCGGAGCGAGAGCATCCAGGCGTTCTGCACTTGTCGTGAGCGCGTAGACGCCTGCGCTTCAAAACACTGTGTGTGTCAAGCTGGTTGAGACGACGAGCCACCGCAAAGCGGAAGTCGCTCTCCCAGAGCCCACGGGGTCGCGAGAGGAAGGCGCTTCCAGCACCAGAAAGGGTGCGAGCAGCCTTGCCTTGGTCCTTCATTGTGGTCCAACGTTCCCAGTGCTTGTTCTTCAAGTGCAACTTCACGTGCCTGAGGACATTCCGATGGTCCAACCAATCATCATGGTGCGGCACGCGAAGCTGCAACCTTTTGGCTGGTGTCCCAGTCACCTCCACCGCTGGCGCCATCTCGAACTGCAAGCCGAAGCGTTGAAGGTGACCACGGACGTCGAACCACAGCGACCCAATATCAGCATTCCTTCGCTTAGGTGGTGCTGGGCCCGACGTCCCCAGCTTGCTGTTGAGAAGGAGCTTGCCCAGCTCCTCGTCACGATCCTTCCAGTCATCAACGGGCAACTTGTACCGTGCCTCGTCAACGGCAATAGTCCCAATCCACCACGCGAGACGGGCGCGTAAAAGAAGGCGGACGTCGCGTTAAGAGGAAGGTGAAGCAAATGGCGAAGGCCACGAACAAGATGTCGGTCAAAGCCCTCCAACTGCTGAGTAAACGGCCTCAAGTGCCGGAGGGCGTACTCGACACGCGGGTAAAGGTAAACCTTCACCGCCTTCACCACCTGCCATGGCGCCAGCCCGGACTGCAAGAGAGCAGTGGCGTCGAGCTTGAGCTGCACGAGAACCGGTGCCAGCTCAACGCGCCGACGCACATGATCAAGCCCGTCCCCGATCCCCAAGTACTGGTAAGATTCCGCAGCACTCAGTGCGGGGATCGAGGCACCATCCAGCTGCAGCCCAATATCCTGGGTCTTATGCAATCCACGTAAATCCCGCTGGACCGACAGGGTACTGCACTTGTGAGGGTTGGCAGCCATACCAGTCCAGCGAAGAAAGTCTTGCACCACCGAGTGTTGCCGCTGAATCCCATCCACGGTGCTGCTAAAGGTCTTCAAGTCATCCGCGTAAGCAGCAGCACCGGGGCGGTCAACACTGGAAAGCTTGATGCCAGTATCAGGCAACAGCTTAAGAGCATGCAGCAGTGGCGCAATTGCGGCAGTGAAGAGGTGCGGGCTGAGTGGACAGCCTTGAAACACCCCCACTTGCAACGCAATCGGCGCCGTGGTACCATCCGCCGCATTACCAATCGTAAATGCAGCATCAGAGTAGAGCCCACGGCAGCAAGCAATGAAGTCAGGCGGAACGCCCTGACGTTCAAGTGCTTCCCACAGCAAGTCGTGTGGTACGCTTCCAAAGGCGTTAGCAAAGTCGTACCACACGACATGTAACTCTTGGTGCTTGCGCCGAGCTTGGTCGACGAGCATGGCTGCGAAGAAGTTGTGCTCCCCGCAGCCGTTCATAGCTCGGAAGCCTTTCTGTGCTTCCGCATGCCTTCCATTAGCATCCAACCATCCCGTAAAGCGGCGAGACAAGACCCCAGTGTCGAGCTTGTAGATGGCCTGCTGTAAGCAGATCGGCCGCCAGTTGGAAGGGTCAAGCCGATCGCCTTTCTTGTACAGCAGGCGCACCACACCAACCTTCCAGCTCTGCGGCACACGCTTGAACTTCCAGCAGCACGCAAATGCTGCATGGAGTGCAGGTAGAAGCTGGGGTAAAAACATCTTGTAGATGTCGTAACCAACACCGTCCAGACCAGAGCTTGAGCTTCCACGGGCCCGCTGCATTTGATCTTCAATCTCACCGCCAACGCTGCAGCCAGTCGCTCCACCAACTTGCTCGCCGCCTCTCGCTCATCGTCACCCAAAGTACGAAGACGTAGACGAGGACGGCGCTGAGGAACCGCATCTGGGCCCACATTCATCGCTGCATACACCTCCCCGTCATCAATGTCTCCCATGTCATCTTCGGCGGGGCTAAGTGGCACATCATCGCTTGCCGAGACGAGTGGTGGGGCAGGGGGAGGTGTCACTGCAGGGCCCGGGTCAAGCGTGGAGGTGGAGGTGCAACCAGTACCGCTGGTGTGCACCCCACACTCCAACTTCGTTGCACAGCGGTCGAGGGCGGCGGTGGCAAGGCGGTCGGCATGACCATTCGCCTGCCTGTCGATCGGATGGAGCGTTGCTTGCTCTATCCGCGCCAGCTCCACCTTGACCGCTATCCGCAGCTGCCGTAGGCGCTTGTTCCTTGTAGCGAAGATGCCACGCACCTGCTGGATGACAAGGTTGCTGTCACCCTCGATCCGCAGGTGCGTGACGCCATGGTCGGCGACAGCCCTTGCACCGAGCAGCAGCGCGGTATACTCCGCCGTGTTGTTCGTGTTGCTGCTGCACGGCATGTGGTGAGAGCAAGTCCACACGACATGGCCATCAGGCTTAAACAAGGCAGCTCCCGCGCCGCCAGGTCCAGGGTTGGACCGGCAGGCACCGTCGAAGCGCAAGAGCCACTCGCCGGTATCACCACCAGCTTCGTCTTCGACGTCGCTATCGTCAGCCTTGGTTTCCTCCTCTTCCAGTAGCTCGGGTGGGAGGAGACGATCGGCAATCCTTGATGTTTCTGGATAAAAATCCTTCCGTTTTAACCGAAAGACTCTTGTCCAGCGGGTCACGTTTTGCAGCGTGGTCCGTGGGGATCCCAGAAGGGTTTAGTGTTTAGTGTTTAGTGTTTAGTGTTTAGTGTTTAGTGTTTAGGGTTTAGTGTTTAGTGTTTAGTGTTTAGTGTTTAGTGTTTAGTGTTTAGTGTTTAGTGTTTAGTGTTTAGTGTTTAGTGTTTAGTGTTTAGTGTTTAGTGTTTAGTGTTTAGTGTTTAGTGTTTAGTGTTTAGTGTTTAGTGTTTAGTGTTTAGTGTTTAGTGTTTAGTGTTTAGTGTTTAGTGTTTAGTGTTTAGTGTTTAGTGTTTAGTGTTTAGTGTTTAGTGTTTAGTGTTTAGTGTTTAGTGTTTAGTGTTTAGTGTTTAGTGTTTAGTGTTTAGTGTTTAGTGTTTAGTGTTTAGTGTTTAGTGTTTAGTGTTTAGTGTTTAGTGTTTAGTGTTTAGTGTTTAGTGTTTAGTGTTTAGTGTTTAGTGTTTAGTGTTTAGTGTTTAGTGTTTAGGGTTTAGTGTTTAGGGTTTAGTGTTTAGTGTTTAGTGTTTAGTGTTTAGTGTTTAGTGTTTAGTGTTTAGTGTTTAGGGTTTAGGGTTTAGGGTTTAGGGTTTAGGGTTTAGGGTTTAGGGTTTAGGGTTTAGGGTTTAGGGTTTAGGGTTTAGGGTTTAGGGTTTAGGGTTTAGGGTTTAGGGTTTAGGGTTTAGGGTTTAGGGTTTAGGGTTTAGGGTTTAGGGTTTAGGGTTTAGGGTTTAGGGTTTAGGGTTTAGGGTTTAGGGTTTAGGGTTTAGGGTTTAGGGTTTAGGGTTTAGGGTTTAGGGTTTAGGGTTTAGGGTT
>WBRY01000053.1:0-123528 GCA_011800735.1 Peronospora destructor | reverse complement strand
GGAAAGAAAAAATGCTGATGTAGGCGACATTCCAAAGAAGGAGTTGGCCAATGTGGGATTCCAACCCACGCCCTTTCGGACCAGTGCCTTAAACTGGCGCCTTAGACCGCTCGGCCAATTGACCACGCAGACATGCCATAACCCTAGCCTCCATAACAAATAGCACACATAAAAACAAACAACAAGCTCGCCAAATACACCATCCCAAGACACACACACAACCCTCCCCATACGTACACCGCTATTCTATCGTCGACAAGTCACCTCGTCATCATTTTGTTAGCTTGCGTTGCCGTCAGCATGAACTGGCGTGACTAGTGTAGGCGGCTATAGCAGATCTCAGCGCTGCTGTAGTAGACGCTTCATGACGTACTGAAGGCACCACGCAATAAGTCTTGAAGTCTTGTTAGAGGCCAACACACACAATTGATCGCTTAAACGTGGCGAACCATATTGACCTCCATTTGTCAGTCCCTCCGATCATTCGTGGAGGCGTCCAGTCACGTTGCTAATCAGGATAGCAATTTGACAGATGTGTTGCCTCTTATTGAGGCCAATGGAGGCGCAGTCTACAGCATCTCATAGCTGCGAGCAGCCTTGATGTATAGCAACGTGAATTTGACAAAGGTTGACAGCAAAAGTAGGTACTGTCGCCGCACTTGAGCCCGCCAACACGAGTAGTCAGTACTTGGTGCAACGGTCTGGCTGAAACAACAGTCAGACAACAACACAAGCAAGAGCACCGCGTGCGCTTCGCACGAAAGAAAAATGCTGATGTAGGCGACATTCCAAAGAAGGAGTTGGCCAATGTGGGATTCCAACCCACGCCCTTTCGGACCAGTGCCTTAAACTGGCGCCTTAGACCGCTCGGCCAATTGACCACGCAGACATGCCATAACCCTAGCCTCCATAACAAATAACACACATAAAAACAAACAACAAGCTCGCCAAATACACCATCCCAAGACACACACAACCCTCCCCATACGTACACCGCTATTCTATCGTCGACAAGTCACCTCGTCATCATTTTGTTAGCTTGCGTTGCCGTCAGCATGAACTGGCGTGACTAGTGTAGGCGGCTATAGCAGATCTCAGCGCTGCTGTAGTAGACGCTTCATGACGTACTGAAGGCACCACGCAATAAGTCTTGAAGTCTTGTTAGAGGCCAACACACACAATTGATCGCTTAAACATGGCGAACCATACTGACCTCCATTTGTCAGTCCCTCCGATCATTCGTGGAGGCGTCCAGTCACGTTGCTAATCAGGATAGCAATTTGACAGATGTGTTGCCTCTTATTGAGGCCAATGGAGGCGCAGTCTACAGCATCTCATAGCTGCGAGCAGCCTTGATGTACAGCAACGTGAATTTGACAAAGGTTGACAGCAAAAGTAGGTACTGTCGCCGCACTTGAGCCCGCCAACACGAGTAGTCAGTACTTGGTGCAACGGTCTGGCTGAAACAACAGTCAGACAACAACACAAGCAAGAGCACCGCGTGCGCTTCGCACGAAAGAAAAATGCTGATGTAGGCGACATTCCAAAGGAGTTGGCCAATGTGGGATTCCAACCCACGCCCTTTCGGACCAGTGCCTTAAACTGGCGCCTTAGACCGCTCGGCCAATTGACCACGCAGACATGCCATAACCCTAGCCTCCATAACAAATAGCACACATAAAAACAAACAACAAGCTCGCCAAATACACCATCCCAAGACACACACACAACCCTCCCCATACGTACACCGCTATTCTATCGTCGACAAGTCACCTCGTCATCATTTTGTTAGCTTGCGTTGCCGTCAGCATGAACTGGCGTGACTAGTGTAGGCGGCTATAGCAGATCTCAGCGCTGCTGTAGTAGACGCTTCATGACGTACTGAAGGCACCACGCAATAAGTCTTGAAGTCTTGTTAGAGGCCAACACACACAATTGATCGCTTAAACATGGCGAACCATACTGACCTCCATTTGTCAGTCCCTCCGATCATTCGTGGAGGCGTCCAGTCACGTTGCTAATCAGGATAGCAATTTGACAGATGTGTTGCCTCTTATTGAGGCCAATGGAGGCGCAGTCTACAGCATCTCATAGCTGCGAGCAGCCTTGATGTACAGCAACGTGAATTTGACAAAGGTTGACAGCAAAAGTAGGTACTGTCGCCGCACTTGAGCCCGCCAACACGAGTAGTCAGTACTTGGTGCAACGGTCTGGCTGAAACAACAGTCAGACAACAACACAAGCAAGAGCACCGCGTGCACTTCGCACGAAAGAAAAATGCTGATGTAGGCGACATTCCAAAGGAGTTGGCCAATGTGGGATTCCAACCCACGCCCTTTCGGACCAGTGCCTTAAACTGGCGCCTTAGACCGCTCGGCCAATTGACCACGCAGACATGCCATAACCCTAGCCTCCATAACAAATAACACACATAAAAACAAACAACAAGCTCGCCAAATACACCATCCCAAGACACACACACATGCTATACCAACTTTCCAAAGAGGTGCGTGCGGCAGTTTTCAGCATTATCTGCAGACCTGGCAACTGGCAACCGGCGCTTGACCTTATCGCCCGCGATGGTCAACTGCTGGACCCTCGGTACTGAGGGCACCTCGGCTGCCTTAGGGGATGATTCGTCACGGTGCGCGGTTCAGCCTTCCTTTTCTCCCATTCCTGTAGGGCGAGCTCGTTCGATAGACGGGAGGGAGACAGCTCACGTTTCCCCCAATCCACCAGGCCCGCCTCGACATCGACGGCGGCATTTGTTGAAGGCTTCCCAGAGGCCACGCGAAAACAGCCTCGGTCTGCATTCGCAAAGTGTAGCTGGCTTCCCCAAGCATCCGGAACGCTGTGCAGACTGGTTTGGCCATTTTCGGCAGCGCGAATCAAGGGGCTCCATTGACTTGGTCCTTCTACAGGAAACGCGGGTCGATTAATGAACTTGACCAACTACTAGAAGGGGAATCTAAGGCTATTGAGGACGAGATCAAGGCCTCTTCAGGCATTTTATCAGACCCAGCCGTGGGAACTTATGGTCCGATGACCCGTCCTACCGACTTCCGGGGGGATCCATGTACACAGATGGCGGTAAGATCCTCGATGGACCGCATCCGCAATCAAAATAATCACGATCAGATGTTACGTGCTACCAGAGTTCGCAAGGTCCCGGAGACCGCATCGGCTGCGATAGCTGCCGCAGCGGTGCCGGAAAGCACGAAACAAATCTCGGCGAGACAGCCGCGATTTGGCGGTGGGTCAGCCAACACACAGCGGTGTCCGCGGTGCCTGCTACTCTGCCAGTTGGTCCGAAGGGCCAAACAACGTGGATTCATTCGTGTGCGTTGGAACTGGCGGCACTCGTCAGTGAGCTGCCTTACCCGGTTACTTATCTAGCCTCCATGCTTGGTGAAACCTTTAAAGCCTTTGGACATTCCATCAACAGCGAGTCTCAACTGGCTGTGATACGTCAACATACCACACACGCAGATGAGAAGCTTCGAGAGCTGTGCACGGGTTGGGCCGCAATGGCTGACGGTCAGTCTGGACAAATTCGATGGAAAACGACTGACAACATCCAGCGCTGGAGACGATCCAGCAAATTACAGCCGGAGTTGTTGTGCGCGACCGTCGTCGAACCGCTGGCGGACTTGGATCACTGGGGCGTCCTCAATGTTCTATGTGTCTTATTGCCAAAGCTCGCACCAGTGGAGCGTGAGACCAAGGTGGTGATGCTACAGACTAAGGCTGACTGTTGTTTCAGCCAGACCGTTGCACCAAGTACTGACTACTCGTGTTGGCGGGCTCAATGTACGAGGACATTGAAAAGGTACGCCTTAACTTTCTGGGCTCGAAATATTGAGTAAACAGCCAAAGTCTTACATATGCCGCGATATACGCTATAATTGATTACTGAGAAATAATCTTGCAGGAGAGTGGTGCTGGGTAGTAGTATAAGCAGGATTCATTTCAAAGACCAAACGGTGTAATGCAATAACCTTTCGTACCTACTGCTTGGAAATGTGCAGGAGTTTATGTCTACCAGTATATTGACACTCCTTGCTCTAGAAGAGAGCTCTTCTTTCTAGCTTAATTGATACCTATGTCTTTTCTCACTCATGTTACTAGCTCTCCTTGGATTCCATGGGTTTCCAGCGACTAGGAAGTCGTTCTCGCGCAGGACGGCCTTTGAACCACACGAACATGATGATTGCGAGCACGTAAGCTAGCAGGAACAGTGCCACGATATACTGCACGCGCATAGACAGGAAGGGGAGATCGTTAGCCATTGCGTCATCGATTAGCAGTTGTCGCGCCTCAACGGAGAATTGGATCGCCAGTTCCTCAATGGACGCGTATATTGTCGAGTCAATGGATGTGACCTGGGTGGCTGGCCGTCCATCCGGTAATGAGTCTGTGCCAATGTAGTAGCAGCACTCTTTGTGCGCGTGCACGGCCTGAAAAATGCGGTAATCGCGGGGGTTTCCTTCTAGTGAATACTCCTGGATATGGCTCATAACGCGCGGCTGGTCCGGCTTACCGTCCAGCTTGATGGAGTTTCGGTGGAAAAACACGAGATTGCCCTGCACATCGTGCTGGATCATAGCGAGTCCGCAGAATATGCCCTTCTCTTCTTGCAAATCCAATCCGCCAACTGCAGGTGGATATTCAATGAAATGGAATGGCTGGCTGGTGTTAAGCCAAGCCAGTCGGAAGAGATCCTTGTCTCCCCAAATGAGGTGCAATTGCTCCAGTAACCGAGGTTGATGTGTCGAGTAATACATCAGCTTATCTAGTGCGCGCTTGCTACGCAGTCTGTCGATCAGTACCTGGCCACTTTCTTGCTCGAACATATCCACATAACTCACGCCTGTGAGCTGCCACAAAAGACTTGTGTTCGATAACTGAAAGAGGGAGTTGGATGGCTGCCAGTAGTCAGGCCAGAAGATGGCACCCGTCTGTAGGAATTCCGGCTCCTCAAACAAATACGTTGGGTCTTTAGCTGGCAAGTTGTCGGCATCCAACAGCAAAATATTGTCAAAGTTACTGTAGTACACTGCATACGGCTTAACATGGAATCCCATCGCACGACGGTCGAAGATTGGCCGCACCCGTACATTGTAGTCCGACAACAGCTTGTAAATGATGGGGTTATCGATCGACATTTCGTCGGGCCGATACCATAACTCAACAGGAAGCTCGCAGCCCTGAGCACGCAACATCCTAATCGTAGCATACGCCGACGGCAATATACGGTCATAAATAATCATCACCACGCCATTTGTAGGCTGACGCTTGCTAGTCGCTGCGAGCGGCAACGCCAACGTTGGCGCCACAGGTGTGTGTTTATATTCTATCGAGTAGTATCCAAACTCGGAAAAATCGCGAGCCATGTCGCACGTAAAAAAATACTCCGTAGGCAGCGAGTTGCAAGAGGTGACCATGAGCTTGTACAAGTCACTAGACGTGCGATTTCGTACGATACAATAGCCCGCCATATGCGTCCCGATCTCCTCTGAGCATCCCATAAAGTCCTTCTCGGGCTCTGGCGCTGTCTCTACTTTATCTTTCGGCTTCTCTTGTTTACACGACTGAACACGCTTCCAGCCTACACACTCAAAACTGGCGTTGGTCCATGGCGTCCGTACAACCGTCGGCGCCATGTGAATGCCATCGTCCTTTGTCTCTGTGATCATGTGATTGATGAAAACTTCACGCGGCTGTCCAATCACCGGTTCTTTCTGTGTGGATCGTAAACCCATGTAAAAGCAGATGATCACAAGCAAAAGCCATTTCTTGTGCTTGATGCGGTGCAGCAGCGACCACAGAGAGTAGAGCCGTACCACAAGACGCTGAAGCAGCATCAGAGCAAATCAATCTGCACACAGACACTAAAACAGCAGCAACAAGACACGATGATCCTAAGAAACAGAGCAGCGAAGTAGCCGCCAAAATTTTTATGCCAACGTTTGCAATGAACGATGGCGGTCAATTGTACCCATTTGTATGGTGACGTAATCAGAATGTAGCCATCTCTCAACCTAGCTAATCATCTCGCATAAACAGCTAAACAGCTCTACTTATGGGTGCTGCCGGGCTCTTTAGAGACAACAAACCTCTCGGAAATGGCCGACGCTGCGGCACCAAAAGCTTCCTCCTTCTTTGATACACGAGCGCGTGCACGAGTACTGGCGTTCGAGACCGTGCGACGCATGGTTCGAGGCTGATCAAGTTGGAGAAGACCACCAGGCCGTCTTGCGTTTAAATCGGCCTGTGCCATCGTGCTCCGAAGTTGGTGTTGATGCACCACGGAGCGAATGGACTGGCGGATAGCGGAGATAAAGTGCTTGAGCCACATAAATGGCACTGTCCACTGGACAAAGAGATACGCCATGAGTGCGAGCAGCAGGTACTTGTTGGGAATTACGATGTGCAGCACACAGCTCACGATGAGGTAGAGCAGTATGCGAGCCGTATAAAACGTGTCTTCCCACGAGAACATGAGCTCAAGGTTGTTAATGATGCTCGACCACCAAGCCATGTTGTTCTGCACGGACTGCAACGTTCGCTTCGTCTCTTGGTCGATAGTAACGTGAGTCATCTTGTTCATCAAGTGGTTGAATCCCGATGGAAGATTATATTGGCGAAACGAGCCGTTGCTCATGTTATTGTCCAGATTCACGTTCGCACCACCAGGCTGGTCCTTATTCTCGCCTGCAGCTGCAAATGAGTGGAAGTTCAACTCGAAGTAGTTGCGGAGTACGAACGCAATGAGAGCGAGATGGAAGACTACCGGTAGCCATTGCAGCGAGAGGCACAGCCACACGCCAAGGGCAAAGCACATGAACGAGTGCGTCGGGTGCTCCCAGTTGAGGGTTGGCAATATTTGCCATGTCACCTCTAGATACGGCCAGAGGTTATCCAACAGTACCCAGAAATTGCTGTACAGTTGTGCTGCTTGAAACTCTGGCCATTCGTAGACATAGTCCTGCTCCGACGAAAAGTAGCTGCAGAATTCTGCCATTTGTGAAAACTTGTAGTGGAGCAGGACGTGAATGCGTCCTGCGCGCGCATCATTATTGAGTCCTGCGCGGTGAAGCTTTTCCGGCAGCAATAGATCCAGCCACTTGTTATGTCGTCGCTGGTCCATAATCTGCAAAAGTGGAATGGTAGCCTCGCCCAGCTTCGTAGGTTGACTCAGTTGGCCGTAGTTGTACACCTCGAACACCAGCTCAGCTCCAGGTGCACACACATTGAACACGAACGTTTCATGCCAGCGTGGGTTAAGCGTGCGCGACTTTTTCTTCGTGCACTTAATGTTCCTCAAGTCGTTTCCCCATTCCTGTCCATGCGACCATTTGCCCGTCAGCCTCAGGCGCACAAACGGGTCACTCGTTATCGAGTCTGTCGACGGCAGTCCAATTGCCTCTACCACCTTCACATACAATTGTCCTATATGCACCCGTCCTTCAATAACTGGGTCCGGTTTGCTCTTGATCTGACCATCACAACATATTAAGTCAAATCGTAATGTACACTATCAACCGGTATCGTACCTCTGCTGACGAGTGCCCCGACCATTCCGACGATGCAAAGTGCTCGTCTACTGCAGCGTAACACGAATTGCAAACCCGCATCGGCTGTAAAATTCAAGCAACAGATCAACTACAATGCCGTATCTTCTTTACTTCATCTAGAAGTAGCGTACAAATGGGTCCGTGAATGAAATACGGCGGTTGTGGGGTGAACAATTGTGACACACGACGTTGCCACAGCGTCGACAATGATGCTAAGATCATAAAACCCCATGGATTAGTACACTAATCGCTGCATTCTCAATATAATTCAATGCACATAAATTCCTCACTTTGCGAGTAATCACCGTAAAGAGCGTATTGCAATGCATACAATTGCTCGTCTCGTCATCATAAACCCACTGTAATGAGCGCTCGCTATTTTTTCCGGTCGAGCGTACAAGTGCCGTGCTGCGGCCTCGATTACGCATCGCAGCCGATGGGAGGCTGCCGAATAGTGTCGCCATGTAGGTGACGGCTTGGGCAGTATATGCAGTACGAGTGACAAGCAATCACCTGATTCGTGCAAATTGAGTTTTACTTTCAACCAATGAAAAATAGCCGACATAGTGGTAAACACGTCACTAATCAACTTGACGTGTCGGATCCAAGTGTCTCTTAAAAGATGTCGTCTCGGCGACAGCGTAAGAGCGTGACAAATGATGTTCCTTCTTCCACGATGGTAAGTGCATTGTCTGACGTCTCGAAAAAGACTTTTCCAGCGTCGATTGATGACGTGGATCCTAAGAACGAGGTATCCGAAGCGAGCGACTGGCCGTCCATCCTGCTATTACTACTGCTGTACACTTTGCAAGGCATTCCTATGGGTTTATCCAGTAGTATTCCATTCATTCTACAAGAGAAAGTGGGCTACGGAGATCAAGCGACCTTCAGTCTTGTGTCCTGGCCCTTCAGTCTTAAACTGCTCTGGGCGCCGTTCGTAGACTCGATCTACAGTGAGTGCTTTGGCCGTCGCAAGTCGTGGCTCATCCCCGTGCAGTTTACCTGCGCGGCGCTCATGGTAGTGGGCAGCTGGTTCATGAGTGATCTGCTGGGTGAAGGTGAGGGCCAGAAGCCGCACGTCGTCTACCTTACGGCCTTCTTCTTTGTACTCTACTTTATGATGGCCACACAGGACATCGCCGTCGACGGCTGGGCCATCACCATGCTCTCTGAAAAGAATGTGGGCCATGCATCCACGTGCAACACGGTGGGTCAGACGATCGGCTACTTTGTGGCTTATGTGGGTTTCCTGGCACTCAACGACCCGGCGACGTGTAACAGCTACTTGCGCAGCGAGCATGCAGACAAGGGCATCGTATCGCTGCCGGGCTTCATGAGCTTCTGGGGCTGGGTCATGTTCTTCACCACTCTAGGAGTGTGGATCTTTAAGCATGAGAAGTCGGAGGACGAGGGTAGCGAACGATTGACTATCGCTCAAACCTACTCGCAGATGTTCTCGGTGTTGCGTCTACCGAGTATCGTGTCGCTGTCGATACTACTGCTTACGAGCAAGATTGGATTCGCTGCTGCTGAAAGTGTAGCATCGCTCAAGCTGGTGGAATATGGCATGAAGAAGGAGAAGCTGGCACTGTTAACGCCGATACTCATTCCGCTCGGTATCGTGATCCCAGTGATGATCGGTCGATGGATTAAACCGTCGCAACCGCTCAATCTTTTTCTGTGGGGTTACCCCGTGCGACTAGCTGTGGGGCTTTTATATGCTGGGCTTGTGTACGTCACACCCACGGCTATGGCGCAGAAAGAGAGTTCTCACTATGTTTTCTACGGTGTGATCTTGCTAATTGGTGCACTACATGAAGTTGCAGCCAACATGATGTTCGTCCCGCAGATGGCCTTTTACGCTCGTATCAGCGACCCGTCCATTGGTGGGACATACATGACGTTCCTCAACACGATCACAAATTTGGGCTCCAAGTGGCCTAACTCACTTAGCCTTGCCTTTGTGGATCATCTTACTACGCGCGAGTGTCTGGGCGGCTACTTCCACGACGATGTGCTGGACAGCGGATCCCTAACATGCTTGAATGCCGAGCAGCGTAAAGCCTGTGCTGACGCTGGAGGTGAATGCCTCATCATACGCGATGGCTTCTATGTGGAGTCGGTCATCTGTTTGGTGATTGGCGTCGCTTGGCTGCTCTTCTTCTACCGTCGCATCCAGTTTCTGCAAAACCTCAAGATCGATAAGTGGCGTGTGAATGTCTCTGCTGATTAGCATTTTGCAATAGACTCTTCATTTTATGAAGTCACATACTTATCAAGTTTTTTGTGAAGACGTGTACTCCTCCGCCATTTCGAAGAATACTACGTGGCCCCAAACGTTTTAAGCATCTGCCGCTCTGACCAATACGCACCAATCGTCCTGGCATAAAAGACAAGCGGCCTATTTTCTTCTTGGAAAAGGAGTGTCGACGGTATCATAGATTTGTTATGCAATTTAATGAATACGCTGAAGAAAGCCACTTCCTGTAGCTGGTTTTTGCGAGGTACGCAGAATCTCTCGTCAGTCAATTCAAACGGCAATTACCATTATTCTTTCATCCACATCTACCACTCCTGTCGTTCACCCCCGCAGTTGCTGGCGACGTTCCTGTTCAAGAGCATCGCGCACAACGACCTTGCCAATCACGTAGACACCGCTAGCCACCATGCCATAGATCGCTAATAGATACGAGGCCACAACACTTGCAGCGCCAATGAAACCGAGCACCACGAACGCCGTCGCACTGAGAGGGTCAGGCTGGTACGAGAACACCATGCTCACAAGCGAGAAAAAAAAGTAAAAGAGCGCTCCCAGCAGCCCGGTCGTGAAATTCATGACTGCCACAAGGACCCAGTTGAGGATCATACTCAGCACATCTTCATCACGTGCCGACAAGACCCGCATGATCATATGGTAGAAAGTTTGCTGCTGTGCAAAGATCTTGCCTCTTTCAAACGCGCTCCAGAACCGCGCTCGTAAATCCGCCAGACCGAAGTCCGACCAGAGTCCCACATACGCTCGAGCCTTCTTCATCTTATCTTCCTGCTCTCGCTCTGCTCTTGCCAACTCAGCTGCCCATTTGTCGGCCACAGGCTGGCGCTGATCCACTAACGTCTTGTACGGTTCACGGAAGCGCCAGAACCAGACTTTCGCTTCGTCAGCATATTCCTGGGCTTCTGTATACTTTGTATAGGCGTTATGGTACTCCGGCATATTAGCAGCCTCCACAACCATCCCTTCGTACGTCGCCTTAATCTCAGGCGTCACAATGCTCAGTCCAGGGGCCAGCAGCATAAAGAAGAGACCGACAACCCAGAGTACCAATCCCACGCGAACCTTGGGCGACTTTAGAGCCCGCCCAGCTACAGCTTTTACCAAGGCAACACCTGGGTTTTCCTCTTTATTGGCAGAGCGAGAACGTTGCACGGCATCAAAGTCTGGAGAATTGACACATTCAGTAATACGGTAACAATTAGTGATGGAGAAGGCTACAGAGCTGGAGGAAGCGATAGCATGGAGAGAAGATACTGATGCAGCAGATGAAAAGGTGGTTGGGCGACGTACCTGCTGCGTTGGCGCTGGATTGACTGGGTCGACGACGCATCTTACTTCCGGAGCTCTTAACGGAGTTTGACGTTAGAGAATTCGAATTTGTGAGAATTCTAGAATTGCAGTAATGTTCAACTTGATGTGCATATTTTCGCTAATAGCGCCGGCATTCATACAATAACGCAGGTAGTACGTCATAATTTCCATTCTAATGTATTCAGGCTCTTATTCGCAGTACATAAAAATTAAAGAACACTCTAATAATGACATGTGGATTAAGTCCAATTGTTCTCAAACTCTTTTGCTACCTTAGTCTACTACTGCTTGATCCTAAGCCGTGCCTCCCCTCTTCTCCTTGAGTTTAAGTGGCTGAAGCTGTCCGCTGTCTTGGGCAACGAGCGCTCTTTTACTTTACTTATTCACATACAGCATACGCGACAAGAAACGATTCGTCTGTGTGTAAAAGTCGGATATTCAACTTGAATCGTGGGCAAATCTACACATGGGGCCGCTTTTTTAGGTAGGTGAACGCTTTTCTGGCGTCAAAGTCGCTTCAACGCTTCGCTGACCGAGCCAGCCGGTCGATTTGTGGCTGCTACCGCGGAATTTCCAGTATACACTTGAACGTCCGATCACCAAAAAATTATCATTACTTCGGAAAACGTCAAGTGTATACGGTAACGACAATTTGCGCTGCGAAACGCGGCGCGGCGTACCATCGGCTAGTTTGATACCAACTTCGCCGATCCCTCGTAGACTAGGATACTCGTAAGCCGCACCGACAACACGTTTTACGAAAGGAAGTGTCTGTCGCTCCAGAATGTAAAACATCCGAAGCAGTAATTAATAGCGCACGGATCGACTGGCGCCGGCGACCTAGATACTGACGATGATCAAGTGCGTATCACCATAGCATTAGAACGTGCGTAGGGCGCTAGAAGGCTGAGCTGGCACCGAGAAACCCGGACTTCCATTCTAACCAGTAGGGCGCCTTGCACCTACTGGTCTTGGTCGTTTTGTGCCAACACAGCCAAAGCAGCGCCGTCACGACCGGCAGCTTCAACTTGGGTATAGACCTGAGCTGGTGCGCGGCACTCCGCCGTGCGGTGGTCTATTCAACGGCGACGATAGCATATTATCAGGCGCCCTTTGCGTACGACGTTCCAGGTGAAAGTTGAACGACGCCGATCGTTCGTCGACTCGACTGTGTCATTTATCATTGTCTAGGCCTGAAGATCGGCGTCCATCAGCATAGACTTTAAGTAGTCCTCGAAGGCAAGCGCTTCTCCAGGCACGCACTTGAGAAGCCAAAGCGGACACTTGAAGAGATAGCGAGTCGCCAAACGGTACGTCCTTCCCATCAAATGCAATCTGCAAAAGAAACCAGGAAACGGGAAAGAAAGCTCAGGGAAAGGCGAGGTAGGGACCGGATGATCGAGGTGGTCGTGCGAACTCGAGGCGAATAAAAATAGCAGAGACCGCGAAGTTTAGCTGGGCGTGAAGCGAGGGATCGACGAGGCAAACAACCGGCGCGACGAACGGGTCGAAGAAGCTGGAGATCACAGCGGGACGTGCGCGAAAGCCAGCAAACAAACGGGCTTGAACGCGGTCGCAAGGGGTTGGCCTTTTTCTGTCGCTTGGAAGGCAAATTGAGAACTGGGTCACATGGTGAACCTCACATAAGTGGCAGGTCTAAGTACACACGAACTTATGACCTCCCCGTTAAGTACCACGTACTTGTGTAACCTTGAGCAGGCCATAACCAAAGGTTTTTTATGAGGTCGAGTGCAAAATGCAAAAACTAAACATATTTAGGTCCTTCTTCATCAACATACTCTTTGCTACTCTAAGCATACTGTTCTGAGTGCATTGCCTGATTTTGAGTCCAACTAGTGACTGTATTGAACTTGACCTTGTTTGCTGACCAAAACAATAGTCTTTGTGTTGCGACGGTCGCAATGGTCCAATGGGGATTTTGCGCTTAAAAACAAACCTTGTCCCGTATTCCGTTCACACGCATCACAAACCAGAATTAAGCAGCAATTTTTAAATGAGCAGACGAAAGAATGACAGAAACAAGAAACAAAGCTCGAGCAGCAAAACAAGCTTTAAGATTGGCCCACATGAAGGAGAAAATCAAACATACCAAGAGGACTAATACTGAGATGCTGCTGTAATACATAAACATATACTGCCAGCCACTCAAAAGTTTTGCCCGTCATTACTTAGACAAAGAAGTAAAGTCCCAGCAGCAAAGTAAGCACGAATGTAGCAAATGCTTTCAAGAAAAAGGTGCGGCATGCCGTGGTACAATGAGGAGCCAATTTCACCTCCGCAAGCAGAGCGGCACTGTCGATTCGCAGCGGCGTTTCACGATGGACACCATCCTTTTGTTCCAGCTCTTGCTGTTTCCTAACGGAAATGAGTTTCTTCTTCAACATCTCTAAAGCCGGTAATGCCATATTGCGCCTGGTGGCCAACTCAAAGACATCTCGAAACTCGATTTCAAAATTCGTTTGTAACGGCGGCCTTGCTTCCAAATCAGACTACATTCCAGTGAGAAGACAGTCATAGCAACACGAAATGCACGTGGGGTAGTGACGTACCGTAACAACAGACGTGGCCTTACTAGATGGAGCTCCGAGACCAAGATCAAACGCTCGCAAGACAAAACTATTGAAGATCCAATCGGGAAGAGGGAGTAACACCATCAGCGACCGCACCGGAAATAGTGTGGCAGCGCTCGTATCAGGCTTCAATTCTCCGCTCCCACGTCCAGACTTTTTGTTTGCAGCAGTGACATTTGTCAGCACTGCATGAAACAGCTCGTCCATTTCCACCAGTGCCTGAAGGTAAAGAAAACGCGTCTTTCGGTCTCGTAGCCCGTCAAAAATGCTTTTTCCCGTTAGCGCATTGATGTAGTAGAAACTACGCAGCATCGTGCATCCCCACTTGATCACTACGATGCCATAAGAAACAAAGCAATTGTAAGCACAACTCGAGCATCATCTCTTCATCTGCATCGTTTCACCTTGAATGTTCCGACGACTGAGTACCTGAATTCCCGTCCCTTCCAGCACATCCAACGCATAGAGCGCTAAAGTCTTCTCCTTGCTATAATCCCACAGATATGTCAATCTCAGCACGTACGAGCACAAAACCTCCATCAACTCCCAATTCTACCTACGTGAGTCTCTCGACAAAAAAGCAGCCATTGGACAGCGGTCTTAGAACGTAGCTCTCGTCCTTGACCACTTGAAAAGCTGCTCCTCCATGCAGCACAATGGCATTTGGCAGTCTGTACATATCCCGTATCACCTCATAAAACAGTACTTATCTTTATCACGTCATCATTTCTGACGTACACTGAATTAAGCTGTGCAAGACGACGCATTGTTGTTTGCAGACTCAGCACGACGCGCTTAGGCCGCTCCTTTTCCTGCTTGTTATCCAGCTTCTCATGCAGAAACTCGGCAACTCGGATTGTCGCGTCTGTCTCGACAAGTAACAGCCACAGATTGCAAGTCTCCAGTGTCTTCCAATCGTCTGACTCCTCGTAGACCTCCAATGATAGCTGTCTGCTGTCCAGTAAGACGCCGTCGCAACGCCGCGCCACAGCGCCAGTCGTGATCGTTTCAGGCCGCTTTACGTCGCTATACTTGGTGTTTGTATCCATTCCAACGAGGTACGTTTTGGCACATCGACCACTAGCAGCAAGACAAAGTGCCACATACTGTGCTAATTGGGCCTCCTCCATCGAGAAGGTGCTCTCCTTGGTATACACGACGCCTACGCATGGTCGTAGCATACTCTAACTTTTCAATAAACGGTGTTATGATTGGTTGCGGTAGTAACAAAATCCACCAATGAACGCGCATTGCTAAGTCATTTCTAACGCATTATCGACGATAGGTTTTGTGGAATTTCGACATTTATTATCCAATCCCGCATCGCCATTTTGTCAGTCCCCTCTTGTCGTCCGCGTGGAAGGATTTGCTATGATGGCGGGCGTAACAAATGAACGCTACTGTACAGTACTGCTGCAGCAGGTGACGGGGGAGAAGGCATTACCTGCGTCACAAGATGAAATTCTAAAGGAGCTAGAATCCCCCAAGGTAGAGCTCAAGAGACGTGCTGTGAAGAGCGCCATCCTCGCGTTACTTCAGGGCGAGAAGTTACCCAAAGTACTGATGCATATCATTCGTTTCTGCTCGACACAAAGTGATCATACACTCAAGAAATTACTCATGGTTTACTGGGAAATTGCGCCAAAGTATGAGCAGTCAAGCACGGGCATCTCGACCGAGATGCCCAAGACGCCGCCCAAATTGCTGCCCGAGATGATCCTCGTGTGTAACGCCCTTTTAAATGACTTAAATCATCCTAATGAATACATTCGTGGCTGTATGCTACGATTCCTGTGTAAAATCAAGGAGAAGGACATTCTGGAACCACTTAAAGACGCTGTCAAGAGCAACCTCGAACACCGTCACTCGTACGTAAGAAAAAATGCCGTCATGACGGTCTATACAATGTACAAGTCATTTGGAGACGTGCTGATCCCCGATGCACCGGAGCTTATTGAACGTTTCATATTGAATGAGAGTGATACTGGAGCTAGACGCAATGCTTTTCTGATGCTCAATGACTGTGCTCAAGACAGAGCGGTGACGTTCTTGATGAATGCAATGGATCAGGTGGCCAAGTTTGGTGATGGATTCTCCCTCGTGATCTTGGAAATGACACGCAAAGTGTGTCGGCAAGATCCTGCGCAGAAAGCGCGCTTTGTACGCTGTGTCTTCCAGTTGCTCAACTCGTCGTCTCCTGCTGTAAGTTACGAAGCGGCATGGACGCTTGTGACACTGTCAGCAGCTCCGACGGCAATGCGCGCTGCTGCTAAAACATACTGTGGACTACTTAACTCGCAGAGTGACAACAACGTTAAGCTGATTGTGCTGGATCGTCTTGCAGACCTCAAGAAACACCACACGAAAGTGTTGCAAGAGATTTTGATGGACGTCATGCGCGCGCTCAGCTCGCCCAACCTTGATATTTGCAAGAAAGTGCTAGATATTGCGATGGATCTTGTCTCGGTGCGGAACATTGACGAGGTGGTGACTCACTTGAAGAGAGAAGTGATCAAGACGCAGGACAAGACGCGTGAAAAGGCTGGCGAGTACCGACACCTGCTTATTAAAGCTATTCACGCATGCGCCGTCAAGTTTCCTGAAGTTGCCAACGCTGTGGTGCATCTGCTAATGGAGTTTCTCAATCAGCCGGACGGCTCTATGGATGTTATACTCTTTGTGCGTGCGATGTGCGAAAGTTATCCGGAGCTACGCGAAAGTATTTTGCAGAAGCTGATGATTTCGTTCACTGACATTTCGTTGGCCAAGGTGTATCGTGTGGGGCTCTGGATCCTTGGTGAATACGCTATTTTGCCTCCAGAAGATGGTGCGGAAAGCGACACGTCTATCTTCGAGGCTGCCAGCACCATTTTCGTCGCCATTGGCAGTCTACCGTTGGCCACGGAGGCGATGCTCAAGGCACCCACGGACAATTCCGACGATGCAGAGAAGCCAGCTACTGCAGAAGCTGCTTCTTCGAAGCCTGTCACTAAGAGTGTTGTCTTGGCAGACGGCACGTACGCGACAGAAACGTCATATTCTGCACCTGCCGCAAAGCTAGCTGCGACTGAAGAAGAGAACGTTTCAGGCCTACGGCGTTTGTTACTGAATGGAGACTTTTTCCTTGGCGCAGCCGTGGCATCGACGCTGACCAAGCTGTGTCTCCGTGTATCAAATGGTGATGTTGCTAGCGCTACTGCTTGCAATGCTGCAATTAAGAAGATGGTTGTGGATTCTACACGATGCATGTGTGCTATTGTGGCTTATGGGCAATCCAAGTCGAGCAAGCACGAGATCGACCAGGACTCTGCACGTCGCATCCTCATGGGTGTGCGCGTGTTGTTAGACCCGGCGAGCGCGCAGGCTACGCACGCGATCATTACAGAGGAATGCCGTGCTGCGTATCGCAACCTTCTTGACACACAAAAGGCACACGAAGCAGAAGCTGCACGTGATGTGGCAGGTGGTGCTGGTGGCCAGCCAGTGACTCAGGCAGACGATTTGATTAACTTCCGACAGCTGCGTGGAAAAAAGGCCCTGGGTTCAACTGATATTGACATTGATGACGGTGCCGACATTAATCGTGCCCTTGGTCAGCAGGGTGATGGCTCTAACAATGAATATGCGGGTGCGATGCGTCACGTGCACCAGTTGACAGGTTTTGCAGACCCAGTGTACGCCGAAGCTACTGTCACGGTTCATGATTATGATATTGTGCTCGAGATCTTGGTGGTAAACCGCATTCCCCAGACACTTACTAACCTGACGGTGGACTTGTCTACTATTGGTGATCTCAAGCTCGTGGAGCGCCCTCAGCCGCATACCATCGGGCCGCTTGACCAGCGCACGATTCGTGCCAACATCAAGGTAAGCTCTACTGAAACGGGCCACATTTTTGGTACTATCGTGTACGATTCAGCATCTGGTGCTGAAAAGACGTACATTAATTTGAACGATATCCACCTGGATATCATGGACTACATCAAGCCATCCACGTGCACAGACGCAGCATTCCGTGCTATGTGGGCCGAGTTTGAGTGGGAGAACAAAGTGGCCGTGAACACGGAGTTGTCGAACGTTTTCGAGTTCTTGCAGCACGTGGTAGACAAGACGAACATGCGTTGTATGACGCCCACGGCGTCGCTTGGTGGCGACACAAACTTTTTGGCTGCGAATCTTTATGCCAAGAGTGTATTCGGTGAGGATGCACTCGTGAATCTTAGCGTCGAGAAGCAGGACAGCGGTCGTATCGCTGGTTACATCCGCATCCGCAGTAAGACTCAAGGTATTGCGCTCAGCTTAGGCGATCGCATTACAGCTGTGCAGCGTGGCAAGGATAACCAAGGCAAGCGTAAGAAGCTCCTTGCTTAGACGTTGCACTCGAGAAAGAAGGCGTCAACGTCGAATCAAGATGACGAGAGAAGAACAGGCAGCACAGTGAGGCAGGTGGCAAGAGTAGTTGCCGTTGTTCCAGTTTTTTGTAATGACGAGAAAGATCAAGCACACGTAGCCTTTTTTCCTGACTTCTGCGGTTACCTGTCCTAGCGACTGCAGTCTACACCCGCCCTGCTCTTAGCATCCGAGACACCGGAGCACGAAAAGCTAAAAGGCACCCAGCAATCTCCACAAAAAAGTTGCTGGATAATATCGTATGCGATAGGTAGGTAACACAATGAAATGCAAGAACTACTCGTGCAATGTCCGCCAAATTTTACATACTTCGTGTCATGTTTGAAAGAAATAGGTAAAGCATAGCATTCAGATGTACTCATATCCATCTCGAAAGTAAAAGACAAATTCAATTTTGTTGCTACAAGAGGAGACAAGGAAGTAGTTTTGAAAGCTACAGGACCTGTTGCAAATCGAAAACAAAAGCCTTCTTTGTTTAAGTTCACGAGCACATTTCGATTCATATTTAAACCATACTATTTCAATGCAAAAGCTACACACATCCTGGCACCTGCATGCAGCTAAGCATTACGACATTATTCACTTGGAAAAACTCATCTTCCCATCCTTCGATGTCAAGACAGGAGTCGGCAGATCCTTTGCCCGATACGTCTGTACTTTTCTACTCTATGAAGTCGTGTGTTCACGTCTTATACTGCTGCCATGGTGGCACGGCAATGATAGCGATGCTGAAGCTTTCTTGTCGGTACTCGTCGTCTTCTCTTCGGCTCTTTCCCTTGTCCATACCAATTGTGGCGAGGTCCATGCCCCACGACGGGCCATATACCTTCATGTTACCCGCAGTTCCATCTACCCTAGGAAATGACCCATCGTCCGCGATTCCTCGTGACCTTCGAGCACTGTCAATATTGTGCGTGTGGTGTCTCACGATGAGCTCAATACTTACTTTTACAGGAGACAAAGAAAACGTTAGCGCTTCAGCAAGCCGGGTCTTCAACCACTCGCCGAGGCGCCGAGGTACCATCACGACAGGGATATCCAGCAACTCATCAGTCGCATTCTCAGTGTTCTCATCAGTGCCACCCATAACTATCACAAGGTCGTTGTCTTCAGTGTTAACGATAATCACACCTAAGGCTCCCCACGTAATTGCATTCCGCGCTTTTACTTCAAAATCGCAGTCACCTCTTTGAACGAGCATAATTTTCCCTCGGACGCTGTCTTGAGGAAAATCGGGCCCCACACTGCATGCATTAACAGGATCAGCGACGATAAGTTCCATATTAGGAAAGGTACGAGATGTTTGAAAAGTGTTTGTCACCCCGAAGCCAGCACCAACGCAAGGAACAGTCAGCCATACGCTAGGCTTTTCTTTCACATCTCCATCAACATGAGGCCTCGCGTTCTTCTGTTGCGGCTCTCCTGGGTAAGGTTTGGGGTCCACTTGAACATGCAATGAGCACCGCTGGTCTACAGGCAAGGACAGACCATCATCAACCTTATACACGTAATTCCATGATAAATACGGCGGGTGATAATCATCACGTTGCTCGATGTGTTTCTTTTTCGGGTCTTCAAAAGTAAACGAATCAGCACTAGCATCATTCTCTATGCCATCATTTGGTCCCATCCCAATAATCATGTGGCTATCGCCAAGGATACCTGAAGCATCAATCCAGTCGCCCGTCTCTTCTCGAGTTACACGCAATCGACCTGGTAATTGCTCCACCCGAAATTCTCCAAGTTGGCTACCACCATCTAAGTACTGCACCACAAGACTCTGATCTTCTTGTTCACTCGCAGGCTGGTAACGGTGTGTTGACTCAAGGTAACTCCCTTCCAATAACTGCTCGAGCAACTGATCGTTGACATTTTGACTGCCGATCTTTCGGGGTTGCCCTTCGAGTTCAAGCAACCACTCCTGCGGCACATCTGAAGCTAGACTCTCTTTATCCACGGATTTCACCTTCTCTTTTGTTATCGTTGTCGACTTTGCGCCGTCTGAAGCAGTCACGGCAAACTTTTCGACAGCCAGCTTAATGGTTTTTTGGAGTAAAGCAGGAGATACCGCAGGCGGAGAACAACGCGGTGTTTGTGTCACGGCCTTGCCTTCGTAATGAACGGAGTAGTTGATGAGCTCGTAGAACTTGGGCAACTCGCATCGCATGACACGTTCGGGTGAAAACCGGTTGTTGTGTGCTACTTTGCTGCTGTTCGCATATGCGTCGGCAGCTTGCAAAATAGGCCTAACGAGCTTCGTCGGAAGAATTGGCAGTGGGTGGGCCTCCGTGGTCATCACATAATTCCCCCGCCGAAAAAAATGCGTCGTGTTAAAAAGCAGGTAAAGGTACTTGCATGTCTCGGACAGAAAGAAGGAAGGCATGTAGTCTTCCTGCTTCTTGGACTCAACGTCGGCAATACTTGCGTAGCCACAAGGAGTCTTGGCGTACTTCTGAAGTGAATAAACTACATGCGCACCAGCACGAAGCCACGACGAGTCGTTGGTGGCTTCGTGCATGTAAAATGTCGATTCAATCAGCTCTGGGCGCAGTGGATACCGAGCTCCACCTCCACCCTGTGACTTCACAGGTTTCCAAACACCCACATTGAACTGCTCAGACAGAAACCCGTAGTCACGCCAGATACGATAAAACGAGTTCATAGATTCCACGGCAGCGCTCAGATCACCGACAGCAACTTGCATACCAGGCCAAAAGGCTGTAAGACTCTCGAAGATGATAGCTGAGCTTCCACTACGATAATGACAACCTGTTTGCATGGACACGTCAGTGTACCAGTCACCGTGCTTGTTATGAGCTAGCACAGATGGGTAAACTTGTGCAAACATTTCCAACGATTCGCGGTCACCAAAGAGCTCGTACATCTTCAGAAGGTACTCGTAAAAGCTATCCGAATTTAACCCTGGACCTGACGATATCTCACTCCACTCGCCTGTCATCGTATTAATGTGCTTTCCGAGTAATCCAATGCTGGAGCGGCGCTGAAAAAGTGCACGTACAGCTCCTCGTGATGCAGCAGCATATTTAGGATCTCCTGTAAGGACGCTTAGCATTGTGAACTCAAGTGATAGCGATCCAGCACCAGCAGTCGAAGCAATAGGCGTTTCTCCCGCAAGCACTCCGCGCTTCAAGTTCACTGTGCCGTACGGAATCCCCGTCGCAGTGTCAAAGGCCGGCATGAGCCGTTTGCCGAGGTCCACAGCGAGGCGTAGCAATGCATCATCATATCCACCTTCTGGAAACAGCTTCAGATCGGTATTCACGGCAAAGAGATGCGCGGACAAGAGTCCACCCAGCACTCGAATCGTTGTCTCAAAGACTGACACTTCAGTATCCAAATCATAATTTGCATTTTCCACCACAAGTCCCACTGCTCTTCGAAATTCCGTTGCATCTTCCATCACAGCTAAAGTGTCCAGTGTATCAATTAACGTCAGCATAAGCAGCCGACCCAGTTCAAACTCTCCTCCACGACACGAAAGTGGTTGCAAATCATCTTGTGGAAATGCATGTGTCAAGTAGCCAGTATATGCGTGATAAAACATATCTCTCACTGTCTTGGTTAATGCTTTACGTTCGTCTTCCTCCATATAGGTCGGTGCTGTCAATACAAACTGGTCACGCTGCATGAGTCCGCACGCTACAGGCGAGCATACATTTATCTCGTACTCACAGGGTAAGTTCTCCTCTACTAAGCCAATGTACGTCTCATTCTCTCGAAATGAACAGCATTTAACTTGAATTTTGACCGATCGACGAGCTCCTGTCACTTCACAGTAATCCCCCGACTTGTAACATTGTTGTGCCATGTAACCCATACGATCTTGATCGATATAATTTGGCAGATTGTCGACAGCCAAGACCCGCATAGGTTGAGATATCCATACATCGTATACTCCTAATAGAATACTCTGCGTTGTAGCCTTGTGTTGGCTTGGGTGAAACTGACGGACGTGGCGATCAAAGCACCATTCATAATGCCACCAATTCTGAGCCACATGATACTGGAGACAGCTCTCGCCTTTCATCTGTCGCTTCAGTCGGTTCTTAAATGCTCGATAACTGGCCCCAGATAATGTGTAAAGACCGTTAAAGTACAAGCGTGCTGACGACTGTGTCTTGACATGGTTCAGAGGTTGAACATCCGCTTGTATGAAGCTGTATAGGCTACAATAGTGCAATGCAAGAGACAGCAGAAACGTAGAAACACCTATACACTGCATATTATGTCACGGTATACGTGGATGATACAATGGCTACTATGTGTTTACATAGGTTAGTTTGACAAAATGATGGTAAATATGAAATTAGATAGTCTAGCCGTGATATTTTCGATCCCCGTTAAAGTCGATCATGGCACGGTATCTCCAGCTTCACGGCGAAGGCACTGGAGTGCTGCGCATGTTCCTAGCGACACATTTGATCGCCAAGCAGCTAAATAACCCAGATGTGAAGAAGCTATTGCAGGAGAAGCCAAAACATGTGATGACAATGCGCGAGTTGCGACAAATGGCGACGTTATTGGGTGAATTACGAGTTTCTGACCCCTCGACGCCGAGTCTCGTGTCGTTATTGCGACAAGGAAACGGTATTCAAGTACGTGCAGTGGCTGCTCAGGAAGGAGAAGAAGAGGAAGAACAGAAGATGAAGGAGAAGAAGGCTCAATATTTGGCCAAGCGCCGTGAGAAGCTGCAGCGTCTGGATGAGGAAATGCAATACAGCAACATAGTGCGCAACTTCAAGACGTCATCGGTCACAAAGGAGCTGGCAAACTACCAGACTAATGCCCGTCAACATTTTTCAATTGGTGCAAATATGGTAATGGCTCGAATAACTGCGTTTGTTGCCGTGTACTTTGTGGCTCGGAATCTCACCGATAACGAGACGACGGTGAGGCTGATGAAAGACACTGTTGAATATGATGGGCTGTAATATGATGATGCTGTGTGTTTTATGTCATGTATTGTATGTACTCTAGAGACTTGTTGCTGGTCTCGGTGGTGCCATTGTTATGATGGTCATTGAGATGGTGTTATTTATTACGCGTGCGGCAAAGATTGAGAGCTTTGAGCAGAAACTGAGGAAGCTTAAGAACATCTTTTAGGGGGTTTTCGAAATGGGAGGTCGGACAAGAAGTGGCACATTTGTTATGACATTTGGTGCAGTCGTGCCTTTGCATGTAAAGGCTCTTGGTGGCGACGTCATGGCTCTTGGCTATCGGCGCTTTTGAGTTCAGACAAGCAAATGGTAGTGTTGTCTGCGTCTCCAAGCAGCGTGATTTAAGATGCTCGTAATCAGCTCTCATCGCGGAAAGGTGAATAAATACGAGCCTCACTTCGCTCACTTTCGTTTAAAGCCAGCAGAAGTGCGATCACAACTCGACATGTGATTGTGGCTACCATCCCTACAATATCCATAACTTTGTCGTAAGCGACACGGCTAAAGATGTCGACTCGCAACGTCGGGCAAGGTCGACGACGCTGCTATACCAAGTGAGATTAAAACTGCCTCAGAAATATTAATTGTGGGAAAATCAGCCTCCCATATTTTATGTCACTAATTTATGTACAGTATTGTGTCAGATGTCCATTATGTGGTGCACTCACATACCAGTCCTGGCATTAGAATTAGCAAATGGCTCTCTCGATCCGGACGATGGCGTTACTGGCGCTTGTGTACGCAATCCCCATCTCGCAATCAAATTGTACGCCTTCTTCTTTGCGTCTTCCTTTGTCTTCTGTAGTGATATATACTGGACGGTACAATACATTGCAATAACTTGATTTACTTTAGACAAGAACGTGGCTTCCGAAGCGAATCACAAGGGCGTGCGATGGCTGGACGAGGGCATTACTGTAATGAATGGAGTGCATGAATGGAATCAACGACAGAGCTTTTGTTTCTATGAGAATGCCTCGCTCCATATTAGAATGGATCCATTAAATAGGTACATTCCAAATGCTAAGGTGATAATTTCTGTGGAATGTACTGACTATCTTGGGCGCATTTGGTGGTGGAAAATCGTGTGGATGTAGCACATTACAACCGACCCTGGTTCAAACGCTGGGCCAATCACATGAAGCCAATGTACTATTCAATTTGATCAATACCACTTTATGGTACTTGCAGAGCTCTGTGTGGCCTTTGCGGCCTGTGTTTTGGGCCTGGAGTGAACTGCGTGTTGTGGTGCAAAGTCCACAGATTGAACTTTTGAGCTTTACGTTTGCGCGGTAAGAATTGCTGCTGTTTGTGACAAGAGTTTGAGTTACTTATGTTGCTGTTTTAATTGAATATCTGCACTGTATTAGCACGCCAGGATTGCTGTGTCGCAGTGTGTTGAAAATAGTGAACCTGATGCCAGTGCTTGGGCAACATGTGCCTTTGTATGTGGTCGACGCGGTTGAAAAACTTCTCTACGTAGCATGTACGTTGTCTTAGTTGCTTTTATTCTCGCAGTAGTTGTTGCGCTAAGCTTTTATTGTTGGTTTAACCTTTCTAAATAGCGAAACTGATGTGTGAGAACTGTGTTGGTGGCTGCTCGCTCCAATGCAGAGAACTAGAAGACAAAAATTTGTGCATACTGGAGCTCAGTCCGTATCATGCACCATGCATTACGGTGATGGGACCAGCACAACCATTCATTGTGACGTCGCCGCCAAAGTTCAATTTTGATTTTACTTTCTTTACATGTACGTACTGCGAATACTTGTGTCTTTTTTCTTTGTTCTTTTCTTTGTTTTTTTCTGCACATGCTGACTACTTTATGCTCTTGTATACTGCAGATATATCGTGGCTGTACGCACAGAATTTTCTCCTAGGTATGCTGCTTTTTTTTCTCTCCGGATGGCTCTCGCGCTCTCGCACCTTTCACTACATGCTGGGTGCCGCGGTGGGAATATTTTTCTCGGCACTTCTGGCACTTTATCTATTCCAGCGTCAGGCTCGAAATGCTACCAACATGTTGCCTGGTGCGCGACTTGTTTCGTCGTTGGCTTCCGTGGCGACAGTGGCTGTTCCGGTGACTGGCTTCGTGATTATGCCCAACCTCTATCGACTTGGATCGTGGGCAATCTCCTACCTCGTTTACGTATGGAATCGTGAAGTTCTTTTTAGTATCCCGCATCTGGGCAAGATTTACTTTACCTTTTTTGCTTTCTTCGGGTGTGTCCTTGTTTGGTGGTACCAGTGGGGAGCGTCGGCTAAGACAGAGGCAGAACCACAGGATGAAGAGGAGATTGGGGAGATTGGCAACATGAACGACGAGCTGCCACCGCCGACGAACTTGCAAGTCATTATATCGCGTTTACTGAAGTTAGTGGGCATGACGTTGCTTTTTTACAGCACGTCTTCAACAGAAACTTCCCTCTTGTTGATCCTGCTCATATCAATTACGCGCTTCTTTGAGATCATAGCAACCATCGCGTACTTCTGGTATCATTTTGAAAAACCAGGTCGCCACAGTGTCTTGATATCGAAGTCAGAATATGAGAAGCAGGGCCAGACAGAAACGGAGAAGGCGCTGGCACAGTTGCAAAACTACCTAAAGGAGAACCCGGATGAATTGGATAAGGTTCGAGAAGATAATGAAATTCGGCTTCGGCGTTTTGCCAGAGGCCGCAACCACTTGGATACTGCCACACAGGAATCGATGCTTCTGCGTCAGCGCAATCAACGTTGTTCGATATGGTCGTACTGCTCCATCCAGTAATTCAGTACTTCGAACTAGCAAGAATAGGGATGTGGTGACGGCGAACAGCATTGTTCTAGCGAGCAGGCTTAGCGCGTGAGCGAAGATTGTATGTACGGTAGATGCCTGAGTGATGTGCTCTGAGAATCTAACCACAATGCTGCTTGTTCATGGGATAGATGAAACTAATGTTGCAAACGAATTTACACTGGAAGTGGTCGTATCACATTACTCACTACATGAATTCCTAGAACCGTTGTGCTCACCTTAGTCTCATTTGTTGTCCATATTTTTGATGGTTGATCACGCGAAGCGGCCTCAGCTTCGAGTTCTGTTCAACCTACTACCAGTCACCTGTACGCCGTCGGTCGGCGTCTTACTCTCTTCTACCTTACACGTGTCCGTATCTTCATATGCTGACTCATCTTTGTCGTTCGTGATCCCATGAGCTCGGGATTCACGCCGAATGGTCGCTTGTAGTCGCTGCCACGAGTAACCAGTCCGAGTTGAAGATGGCATGGCAGGCTGAGACGCTTGGTACTGAGAGTATTGGTATGTGGGCTGTTCTGTAGGCTTATACGTCTCTCGCCACTCTTCGTCGAGCATATTTTGCGCATGTCTCGTTCCTCGTTCGATCGAAACAACAGGCTTGCGAATCGGTGGAATCTGCGTGTAATGGTAGCGACGAAGAATACTTGGTCGGTTAGCCATAAGCATCGTGTTGATCGGTGGTAACAGTCTGCGTGGAGGTAGCGTAAGGGCCGGTATCGGCGAGCGTACTTCAGCAGTTGACCATGAAAGCGACTTGGAAGAGACTGTAGTTGGTGTCGACGGAAACGACGAAGAATGCGAGATCGTCTTGCTTTTGCTGTTCGCTGTCGACGTTGTGGATCTCCCGCCGTGAGCAAAACAAAAGCCACCCTTACGTGCAGTGGTTGTGCATCCTTCAAAAACACATCGCTTGCCGCCACCGTGAGCGATACAGCGACCTCGACTCACAGCACTATTGGCACAGTTCTCCACAACGCATCGCCGTCCACCTCCGTGAGCTTTACACAATCCCAAACGCTGCGCGCTGCTAGTGCAGCCGGTAACAGTGCAACGCTTTCCACCACCATGTGCGATACATCGTCCACCGGTCTTTGCACTGCTAGTACAGCCATCAACTGCACATCGACGACCACCTCCATGAGCTCGGCAGCGAGCACCGCTCACAGCACTACTTGCACACCCAGCCACTTGGCAGCGATGACCTCCACCGTGCGCGATGCAGAGACCGCCTTTCTTGGCGCTGGACCCGCATCCTACGCGTTGACAACGTCCTCCGCCTCCATGAACGTAGCACAAACCTCGGCTTTGGGCACTACTCGCGCAATCTGGAACTTGACAACGCCGTCCACCTCCGTGTGTACGACATAACCCACCAGAAGCCACATGCTTGCTGCAGCCTTGTTCACTGCACTTCCGTCCGCCACCATGTTGCACGCAGAGCCCACGACTCACAGCACTGCTGGTACAACGAGGAGACCCACGGCATCGACGACCTCCACCATGGCCTACACACAGGCCGCCCGACACGACATACTTCATGCAGCCTTGTATATTGCAGTGTGTTCCTCCACCATGCGTTGGGCAGCGTCCGCGACTACGTGCTGCTTTCCGACATCCCGGCGAGCGACACACGTTGTCTGCGTTATTCACGTTCAACGGCTCTTCTACTGCAGCGTCTTCTTCGTCGCCATCGTGTTCGTCGCCGTAATCCGTCTCCGAGGTGCTTGGGTTTTCGGAAAGCCATGTATTCGTACTATCCTTCTCGCCAAAGGAATGCGAGGCTGCGTGTAGAAGGTTGCTAAACTTTGGAGAATCGTGCTTGGATTCCTTGGTCATGTCGTCTCTGCTTGAACGAACCATGGGTTGTATTATGGCCTCCAACAGTAGTGGCTTCTGGAAGCTCGTAGTCTTGAGCTTCGTCGCAGCAGATCGATTGAAAAGTGAAGACGTCTCGTTGTCGTGGAGATAGCAATGCGCTACCGAGAGACTTGCAAGAAAGCCGCAAAAGAGTTGGGTGGGTAAAGAGCGACGTGCGTAAAGCCGATGGAGGCATCGAGCCATCGATAGAAAGCGCTTTGGGAGTCGCCGTCAGGGACGTGGCGAAAGACGGTAGCTTCTTTATAAAAGAGATGTTTTAAGACTGCAAGTCTCGCTGGCGTCTGTCTGGCGGAGAAAAAGCTCAACAAAAGGAGAAAATCGTGCCGTCTCGTCCCGGATGACCGCAGCCGTCATCGTAACAAGCCTCGGCCATGACCCAGTACTCAAGCGCACTTTCCGCGCAAGTCGCAGAGCATCTCAACGTTAGAAGAAAAACAGAAGAGAGAGAACGTCTATTGACGTCGCGTCACTGGTCATAAAGAAACGCGTTATGACCAACACTACTGGGTAAGAAGCCTCACCTACTGGAGCTGTAGCAACTTGTTTTTAGTCCTCCTTTTCAAGCTTAAGCTCGAGCATAATGGCACTCTTGCGCTTTTGCTTGGCAAAGACTGCAGGGGTCTTCAGTTCAAACATAAAGACCTCCGACTTGAGGTTGTCCAGAAAATTGGCTAGTGGTACACTACAGAAGGCGATCTTGTCATCTTGGGAGACGCGGTCGCGGTCAAACACCTGCACGTCCAGCACGGCAGTCTTGGGGTCGTCGGCAATGAAGGCGAACGTCTCTTCGGGACTCCATTCGGGGTTGAGATTGGCAGGAATTGTTGAACTGGTGTGTGTCGTATTGGCGAGCTTGAAAACCACGTACGGGTCACTTTTGCCGTTGAAATCGGCGGATGGCAAATCCACAGCTTTAATGAGCGTCACGTACACAGCGTGCATGACTATACGTGAGTGAGAGAATGAAGAGAGAGAGGAGAAAGCTTCTTTCAAAGTGAACGACGTCGGCGATGAAGATGGTTGCAACTACTGTGCCCGACGGATGGGTGTAGTTCTACATGACATTCTTAGATTCAAGTCGGTAGCAGTAGGCATTGAATTAATCGTAATGAATAGTTGTGTAAACTTTGATAAAGTACACAGTGTTAAAAAAAGGTTGTTATTCTGTAGTGGGTGCTGGATAGTCGCTGCCACGTCCTGTAAAAGTTTACATTTGCTTTGTGCTGTCTTCCACTATTATCCAGTGATTGTGATGACTACGCAATCACAGCCAAAGTGGGTAAGATCATGCCGGGCATGCATCTCGCGCGACCACCATCGTGCGGACAGCAAACCACGAGAAGATGCTCCAGCTGGTGGCGTCCCCGCGCCAGGCGTCGTCGCTTCAGTGATCGCACAAGCCAGCTTGACGGACCGCGTAAGCGGTCATAAAGGGGGCGACCGCGCATTGTAGACACACGTGCCGCTGAGCGGCCTATAAGGACACAAGCAACGGTACACATCTGCTGCTATGCTGCATCAGCATAGCCGGACAATCCCGAAAGCGTCACCGCAGGTGGCCAGCCCGTGCAATTACCGGAATCGATCGAGCACCGGCGTTGCTAACCAGGCTTAGAAACTATCAGACATCCTGCAACGGTTCAATCGACTCGTCTGCCTCTCTATATGTATGTATACATAATTGATGTGCAGTCTAAGACATGAAAAAGTTAGACACCCATGGCAAAACAAAAGTCGACGCTGCTTCGTCTGTATATACGAGCTGGAATCATGAGGACGCTTCAATATGAATATTCGTACACTGATATAAAAAGGTATATCACCACAATCAATTACTATCGTGCCTCATGCAACATTTCGACATGATTCAGTCGTTACAATCACTCCTCGTTTCCAGCTCAACATCTATGCTCCTTTTCAACCAGTCCTATTCGTTCAAATTGCGCTCTTACGAAAAGACAGCGTTTCAGCTTCGTCAGTCGCACTCTGTATATATCTACTATCATTTCTCTAGCTTCACATTCACTTGATATATTGCAACGAAAAAGCCTCAATCGAAAAAAAGTCGATAAAAAACAATGAGTACAATGCACACGCTCCAGGTGACGCTCGTACGTGCGGGAGATCTGCCGGCCAGCGACTTTGGGTTCCTCGGTATGGGTGGAAAAAGTGACCCGTACGTTGTATTCAAGGTCGGACGCGTGAGTCAGAAGAGCTCCGTAATTCAAAACAGTTTGAACCCACGCTGGGAACCCGCTGAGACGTTCCAATTTCAAGTGGATCGACCGAAAGAAAAGTGTTTGGAGGTGCATGTGATGGACTATGACCGCTTTATGAAGGACGATTGCATTGGCTCCGTAAACCTTGCACTGGCTCCATTTTTAGAGAAGAAACAGTCAGAAGTTGTGTCCTATGAAGTGGAAGTACCACCTCATTATGACAAGCAGAAACGCAAGTCGGTGCTTTTTCTTGAGATCAAAGTGACACCCAATGAACAAGTGGATCAAGTGCTCGAGCTCTGGGAGAACCAACGCTACCATATTGTCAAGAAATGGACTGTAGACACGCACATTGCTGGCTCTACTGAACGCAAACGCTGGAGCGACATGACGGACGCCAACATCTCATCAGATGCTTTTGAGAAGGTCGCACCCAAGGTACCGAGCCATCTTGTAGCTGAAGGCTGGACCCTTGATGTCTCACAAGGAGACGACAATGGATGGATCTATGCACCGTCATTCGCCGGACCATGGCAGAAAGATCCCTTTACATTAGCTATGGTCAGGCGACGCAAGTGGATTAACAGGTGCACAGCTCCAGGAAACTAGTCGAACTTTGATCTGGCTTTACTGTCCTCGTGTAGAACGAGCCGTGCGTTGATAAAATACATACATACTCGGGGTGTCAGCTACAAGTCTTGCCGAGCACTAAAAGTCGTGACATTGACGAATATAAGAGGGGGGCACAGCAGCACAGGGACGACCTGAATGAATGGGTGCGTGTGAACTAAGCGGTGAGAGCAGAAACGAGTTGTTGTAAACTGTTGTGCTTCGGAATGATAGCAATTTTGTCCACGTTTCATGTCTTATCTCTTCTTCTCTTTTTGACACGAGCAACGTTTTCATGCAAACGCCTTGCTCCACATCTTCTTTTCCTTGTCAAGCTGACGGCGCAGGCGTTCCTTCAGACGCTCGTCTAGCTTGACGACGGCGCGGTCCTGCGGTGCAAGAAGCAAAGCGGCCTTGACGTCATCAGCCGCAAGCTCCAGCTTGTTCTCTTTCTCGTACGCCGTAGCGCGGCGATAGAGCGCCTTGATGCTCTTAGCGTCGACTGCCAGTGCTTCATTGCAGTTAGCTACAGCCTTGGCGTAGTTCTCCATCTTAAGGTAGCACTGCGCAAGGTTCAGGTATAGGCTGAGCTTGATCGCGTCCACTTCTGCCTTGTCAGACTCCGAGAGATCAAAGAACTTGGAGGCGTGAGTCAGGGCCTTCACGTAACGTGCAGCCGCATGCTTGTAATTGCCATCACGAAACAGCTCGTTGCCTTCCTCTTTGTTCTTGACGACCATTCGCATGCGTTCGGGTTTTTTGAGCTTACGCGTATCGTGATCTTCGTCACCACCGTCAGCTTGGCGCTCGGCCTCAGCTTTTTGTGATTCGTGCTCGAGCTGCTGCTCCACTGCCTGCTCGTCGGCCAGAACAGCTGAAAAATACGCCTCGCAAGCGGTGCGAATTTCAATCTCAATCGACTGGTGTTTTGCTTGAATGGCTCCAAGCGTAGCCGTCTCTGCTTCCTTAGAGTAGATCCACTCTTCAGCAGCATCCAGTAATGGGTTTAGCTTGGATGAGTCAAGCTTGTCTCCATGCTTGCCGTTGCTTTTAGAGCGCATCTCATACACAAAGGACTCGATCGCATTACGCTCGTGAGAAATAGCTGCCAGCTCGGCATCACGTGCTTGAAACTCCTGTTCCAGAGCAACATACCGAGCAAGATCCATCGCATCTTCGTCAGCTTCCGCAAGGGGAACAGCTGCAGCAGCAGCCGTCTCACTCGAAAAGGCCGCGCCCAAAGCAATGGCCGTCGTTGAATCCAGCATGCGACCGATGAGTGCACCATGACGCTGCTGCTCGGCAGGGAATACACTCATGATAGCCTCTTGCACGAATGGAATACGAGTGCCACCACCCACAATTTCAACCGACGTGATGTCAGCGCTGGCGACGCTATCCTTTGTAGCTTCCAAAACCGTATGCAACAGCTCCGCGATGCGTGCGCGTTCAGCAGCGCACAGCTCCTCAAACACATTGCGCGTGATCGAGATGTTAATATCCTTTTCATGAGCTAGGTTTTCCACTGTTACGGTAGCCTCGCCAATAGTGGACAGCAACATTTTAAGCTTCTCGCAAGCCTGAAACAGACGCTTCCCCTCCTTCGAGTGAAGCAATACACTCAGTCCGTGCTTTGCCTGCACCTCACTCTGGAAATGCTGAAAAAGTCGGCGGTCGAGAGTCTCCGCACCAAGATTTAAATCAGCATCTGTGGCCAACAGCGTCTCACCCTCGGGAGTTAGCTTCACTACTGCAACACTAGTGCTGGTGTGACCCATGTCGACAATCACAATGTGGTGGGCAATTTCAACTTCCTCCATCGGCATATCTCCACCAGTAGACGAAGCTTGAGACGAAGCTGAAGCTTGCACAGGGTGTTTGCAATGAAAGCAGCGTGCTAGCGCCGCGTCGCGTGATATGATCGCAAAGCTCGGGATGCCTGCAATCTTGGCAGCCAGACGGACCGAGCGCTTCTCGCCATCTCCCCACACAGAAGGCACAGCCAATGTCACATGGAACGATTCATCCTGAATACGTTTCTTCATTTGCATCACTAAATTGGCGAGTAGCATTCCCGTAAGCTGCTCCATTGTGAATTGCATCTTACTACCGTCCTTTCCATAGTCCACACTAGCCACCACGTGGTCAGCCTCATCTACCGCAAAAGTAGCTTGAAGACCAGGCAGCCGTTCGAGCTGGCGCTGCACGTCCACTAGTTGGCGCTTGCCCACAAGTCCAGACAGGAAGCCAATAGTGTTGCGAGGGTTGGTACTGGACGACAGCACGGCTGACTCGCCCACAAGACGCTCCTCACCTTTAAAGGAAATCAGAGAAGCTGTAGTCATTGCACCGAGCTCGTTGAGAACCACATCACCGTTACTTTCAGCCACAACGCATCGTTGAGCGCCCTTGCGACGATCGAGCAAAACAAAGAAATTGGCAGTAATTATAGCGAGTAAAAACGTGAAAAACGAACTGATAGTAGTACAGGAAGGAGGAGACGACAATCACGTACAAAGTCGATGCCAAACACCCGCGAGGGCCGTGTCGTCGCCATTCGAATCGGGAGGTCGCAATAACAGCAGATTCGAGTCGGGATCCTCTCGAAAACTTTATTTTATGTTTAAACACGCCTATTTCGATGCACTGTATCCATCCATATAGGTACAAAAGGGGACCATCACTCACACAAAAGGCAACCGTTTCAATCATACAAATTCATATAGTTTGCTGTCGTTATTTGCCTTTTTTCTCACTTACGAACTGTACCCATTAGCAGCACGCCATGCCCAGCACTAGTTTACCAATCGAAGATGAAACGTCCCAACGACTTGTGTCGGTGTTAAAGACTTTTACACGAGGTGGTGCAACAGCGGTAGAGCTAGAGTACACGGCAGAATTGCTGATCGCAACTGCAGAAGACGAAGCGACAGCTCGAGACAGATCCAAGCTTGTTGCTGGTTTTGTTGAGGTTCTCGAGGAGACAGGGCTTCTGAATGCAGCCCAATTGTTTGCAATTGCAGAGCAAGCGGCTAGTGTTTTACTAGGCAATGAGGGTGACGACAGTGAAGACGACCACGAGACTCTTGCCGACAAGCGAAGACGCCTGCGCAAAGAGCGACTCGAGACGCAATTTGCTATTGGGAAGAGCTGTCTAGTTTTGTTGGAAGAGGACAATGCATGGCACCCAGCACGAATCACCAAGCACTTTGAAGATAGCGACGATGAGGATACAGCGGATGCTGATCGCCCCATCGAGGTTGAAATAGAGTTCATTGAGTTTGGCAAGAAGCAGGTTGTCCGAGAGGACGGACTGGTGCTGGACGAAGACGTGGCTGGACGAGAGGAAGTTGAAGATATGACGGGTTTGTGTGAGATGTGTGAGCGTCCATTGAATCTTACGGCTCATCATGTCATTCCGCGGGTTACACACTCTAAGTATTTGCGCAAGGGGTACACAAAAGAGTTCCTTAACACGTGCATAATGATTTGTCGTCAGTGCCACAGCAAGATTCACTCCGTTGAAGATAACAAGACTCTAGCACGCGAGTATAATACACTTGATAAGATTATGCAGCATCCGGAAATCATCGCTTGGGTTGCATATGCCCGGAAGCAAAAGGCTCGCATCAAACCTCGAAAGCAAAGCAAATGGCCGGTGGGAAAGTGAGAGTGTATTGGACATGCATCTTCGACTTGGAGCTTGCATGCAGTTGTTGAAATGGCCAAGCGGTTCCAAGTGATAGGGTCCTCATCAGTTCAGAATCCGCATTGGGCATACGATCTGTTCTCACCTAGTTATATCAGTGCTAGCACTCTAATGAATGAGCTGTTCAGGTTAGAAAAGGCAGATACGCTCTGAACTTTGTGGAGCTATCGTGAAGAGTATGCCAAACAATCGTATGTGAATACAGCGCCCGCTGAACAGCAATTGTTACACGCCTCACTTTTCACCACTACCGTTCGTTTCATTAAGCTCCACGACCGTGCTTTCATTTGCTGTAACTTCAAGTACCGGATGCCAGCAAATGCTACTTCGCACAGCAACTTGTCTGCAAATGTTTCCGACTCTTACGGCTTGTGCATCACGATTTGTTGGCTAGACTTAGGCAAAATTGACCGGAGCGGTCGAACGAAAGATGAAAGATTTTCAAGTGATGTCGCACCATCCCTTCCCAATCGGCAGCCAAAGGCGACAACGGACAGAGACGAGACCCTCCTGGAAGCCAGTAAAAACTTGACCTCTTACCTTGGACGGGAAGTCCTCCATAGTGGGGCCAAGGTAAAAGGAGGAGGGTTTCTCCTTGCTGCGTGCGCTATAGGAGGCAGCGCAGCGTGTGACTTGAAAGAGAAGCGGTCCGCAGAATATCCTAGGTGCGGGGCACGTCGATGACGGATCGAATCACCCTGCACATCGACCAGTTCCTACTCTTCACGGTTTTCCTACCAATCGCCGACCCGTTCGCTGAGCTTGAGCCCGGTCCCACGAAGAGAACTCCCTTAAGACCGTGATGACCCCGTTGAGATCCAGTACCAGTTGTTTATGTACAGTAGCACAGGACCAGATACTCTTCGTCCAGTGGTGCGTCTGGGCAAATCTGAGCACGTTGTGGACCCCGAGATCCGACCCGAAGAGCAAAGTAAGTCGACTACGAGGTGAAGGCCAGGGATTACGTCATGATGGCTCGCTGGGACTACCGCAGTGGTAACCGGACTCCTAATCAAGCGTCCTCTGCCCCCTGAATCAGATTGCTCCGAGAGCGAGAGCAGCCCAGCCATCCGGTTTAAAGTGCACACAAGAAGCTAACCTCGGACTTGGTCAACGGACTGATCCACGGGCCCTTGTGGGAGTGCCCCGCCGTGAAGCCCGAAGTCTTGAACCAGCAGAATGAGAAAGCGAGAAGTAAGAAGATTGCGTCATGGTAGATGAAACGAGCAGTTAACCACCAGACCTCTTATTAGTGATAAGTAGCTATAATAGACAGTCTGCCTCTCTCTCAAAGTGATGTCGCACCAGTATGTACAGAGCCCTCGAGTAACTCAGTTATGTAAAGCTTATACATCTAAGTAGCACGGTTCCAGTCGTGAATACAATCGGTTTCGTTTCTAAAGGCATTAGACCGACATGTTAGTGCTATGGGAGCGCTAAAACTCTAATCGTTCAACCTGCTTGTATTGCTTGGTGTGTGGTTCTTACGCTTCCTTGGCACTGGAACTACACAAGCGTTTAGGTAACTGAGGATGACAATCTAAATCATCGTTTTCCTGCTGTGTGCACATTGATGCACGTCTAAGCATTTTGCGCGACCTCGGCGATTGACTGAGCAATGTACTCAACGTTCTTGGTCGTCACACCAGCCATGCTCACGCGACCGTCCTTTGTCAAATAGATATGGTGCTTCTCGATCATGCGCATCACCTGGGCTTCCGTTAATCCGGTGTAGCAGAACATACCAATCTGGTCCGTGATGTGGCGCCAATCCGACTTGACTCCATTGGCCTCATCGATCTTCTCGACAGCTGAGCGAAGTGCAGTGCGCATGGAAATAATACGGTCAGCCATGCTCTTGCACTCACTGTACCACTGCTTCTTGAGTTGAGCGTCCGACAAGATCGTGGACACAATCAGTGAGCCATGAATAGGCGGGTTCGAATACATCGGGCGGATGATGATCTTGAGCTGCGACTGCACGCGCTCGGCCTCCTCCTTGCTGGCGGTGACGACGCTCAGAGCACCCACACGCTCTCCGTAGAGACCAAAGTTCTTGGCGTATGACTGCGACAGGATGATATTGTGGCCCTCCTTGACGAAATGGCGGATAGCAGCAGCGTCGCGCGTGGCGTCGCCCGACGCAAAGCCCTGGTAGGCGCAGTCAAAGAACGGGACGTGCTTCTTGGCCTTCATGACATCAGCAATCTGCTTCCATTGGTCGATCGTGGGGTCCACACCCGTGGGATTGTGGGCGCACGCATGCAGCAGGAAGACCGACCCATTAGGTGCCCCCTCCATGTCGTTCATAAGGCTGGAAAAGTCCAGGTCACGCGACGCAGGCTCGTAGTACGTGTATCGACGCACATCCATGCCGGCGTTCTCCATGATGGGGATATGGTTGCCCCAAGTCGGGTTGGGCAAGTACACAGGGGTCTTCTGGCCCATGAACTTGACGAAGAACTCACCAGCGAGACGCACAGCGCCTGTGCCAGAGATGGTCTGCACGCCAGTGATACGGCCCTCCTTCAAGGCTTCACTATCCTCACCGTAGGCAAATTGCAGCGATAAGTCCACAAAGTCCTTTATGCCGGCAATGCCTGCGTACTCCTTGTTCTTGCCAGCGGCCATGATGCGCTTCTCGGCTTTCAATACCGACGGCAGCACGTACGGTTTGCTGTCGTCGTCACGGTAGGCGCCTACACCGAGCGACACCTTGCGCGAGTCCGTGTCCTATATAGCGGTAGCAGCAACGTCAAGAGAATGGTCGGTTGTTATGGTCAAGTGAAGACTCATCGTACCTTGTTAAAGCGCTCGGTCAGACCGAGGATGGGGTCGGCGGGGCCCATGGGCACACCGGCCAGCCAATGGCCGGTTACTGCCTTGGTGGCGAAGCCACGCGTGGACTGGAGGAGGAAGTTGGGGGAGAACATCTCCACACTGACAATTCAAGTCGTGAGGATTTTCGAGAGTGACCTGCAGCCGTAGAAACGACAAAGCGCTCTAATCGGGGCGATTATCCACTGATCTTCCCGTCGAATACAGTGTATAATACTTGGTATGAAGTTCCAAGAGAAAAGTCAGGTGGAAGTCAATGCGCCAGCATCTTGCGTGTTATATTATCGATGGTATTGATCAACGCATGAAACGCGTGACGGATCTCTAGAGAATGGGGTCTCAGGTAAGTGTCAAGGTATGAACCTTGTTGGAGTTTAGTGGAGATGACTAGATATGGATGTACATATAGTTATTAGTAAGTGTGCGGCGTGCAATAGCAAATTCGAAAAAAGCCAAGGAACGTTTCTCGTCGCGCTCTTACTGATTCTAGCCGAGATTTGAGCTCTAACTTGGTGCTGAAAAGAAGCACACATCTTCGTATCGTAGTGTATTGCTGTATCAGCAGTGCTAGTTTACAAAAGGTTTTGTTACGGTGGTCTTTTTTCTTGCTTGCAATCAAGGTGTCGCCTTTACGCCGAAAATGAAAATGGAGGTAGCGGACGCTGCAGCGTTCTGTAGACCGAACTAACCTATAAAAGGATGCATAGAAGGATGCGTCTCCGTCTTCAACTAACATTTGCAGGTTTGTATGCGCAAAAGTGTATTCTGGTCGCCGCTAACGAGTTCGTCCCGTTGGCGCTTCCTCGAAACTCAATGGGCATTATGGAATAGGTGACATTTACGGGCTAGACCGTCTTGAATGCAGGTCGGAAAATCTTTCCGTGATAAAAAATCGGGCGCAAAAACGATGCACGTAACAACGACAAAATCATAACCTCCGCGTCGAGTACTGCGCCACCTTGGCGTACATATGTGCACGTTGCACTGAGGCCGCATACGCGCCAAGTTCTCGTGCGATGCATGGCATTCCACAGACTAACTCGAGCATTTTCTACGTGATCCCCCTCCCTTTATCGTTCCTCCATCCCTCCTTTACATCCAGTTACTTCCTGACGACATAGACGAGCGGGACAAGCATCTCTTGCACCGATCGGTCAAAGCGCTGTGATTGGTGGAGATGCAAGCTCATTTTTCTCCTGTCTTCGCACGCTGTGCGCTGATTGGTGAAGGTCAATGAAGTGCGTTTGAATTTAAGCGCGAGTCGACACCGTTACAAAGATCAAGTTAAACGCCACTTCAACGGCCTGTCGGCGTCATCACAAGATTTATTCAGAGAACAGACAACAGTATTTCCAGTGCAGCTCACAAGTCAAGAAGCCTCTCTCAGCAACCTTGACGATGCCATCCTCTCCGTCCACCAAGAAGGCCAATGTTGGTCCTGGCTACTACGACCTCATCAAGGAGGCCGTGATTTCGCTCAAGGAGCGCACGGGCTCATCGCGTCACGCCATTGACAAATACGTGGCTGCGAAGAAGGGCGCCAGCTATTCCAAGTCTCGTCTGAACATTGCGCTCAAGCGGGGGGTCGAGTCTGGCAAGCTCGTGCCTGTGAAGGGTTCATTCAAGCTCGCAGCCGAGGAGAAGAAGGGGCTGATCAAGAAGCCCATTGCCAAGCCTGTTGCAGACAAGACTGCTGCTCCAGCGAAGAAGGCCAAGCAATTTGCTGCAAAGAATACGACGTCTAAGATTACGAAAATGGCGGTCAAGAAAGCAGTCAAGTCGGCTGCTAAGAAGATTACGAAGAAAGCAAAGAAGCCTGTGACTAAGAAGACTTTAGCTAAAAAGGTGTTAATTAAGAAGCCCAAGACCACTAAGAAGAAAGTGGTAAAGAAGTCGTTGGCGAAGAAGACCAAGCCTGCGTCAAAGTAAGCGGCACATTCATGCATCCAATTGTCTACTTACTATCTTCTGTCGTCTGAGACGATGGTGCTTGTTCACCGTCTCGACTGCTCCTTTATTTTTAAGTTATTCCGTTTGGAATCCAATTCAATTTGCCTTTGTACACATCACTTTAGTGTTCTCGTTTGCATATATGAAGTGTAATGTACTGACTGAGAAGCTCGAAGCGTCGCTCGTCTATGGTGTTATCGAGCTGCATCGGCAGTAGATGCAGGTCTCGTGCATTTCGCTCAAACATTATCTTTCCGTGTTGTCTTGACGTGTCGTGCCCGTCACGCATTGTCGCCTGCCTTTCTCACTCTCGATGCTCCTGCAGGACGCACTAGTTGTCACTTAACAAAGAGCTGCATCGTTTTTCCAGCTGCGTCTTCAAATTTGCGTAACCGTCGCTCCTCGTGCAGATGATAAGCCAAATCGTCTTTTGTCGTGCTTGATGTAAATCTTAGGCCAAGAGCTTCGCCTTGTGTCGCAGAGCGTTGTGTAAGACGCGTCAGCTCACGTTCTTCTATCATACGACGCTCTTACTTTTACTTTTTTGCTTGAGTTTACGCTTCTATTCTACACGCTCGTGGCTGACACTTGCGCTTAATTAATTTCTATATAACTTTGTATTTCTTGTGAATTTAATTCATATCATTTATAGGAAGGCGCCCACCTTCTTGCTAATCAGGGTTAATAAATTTGGGTGTGTGCTGGTTGGTCAGAATGCCAAATCGGAATATCTCGATTTTATGGAATTGTGAACTTTCTATCTACATTTGCTACTGTTGCTGATGTTGCTGCACACACACTTTAGATGCAAAAGAGAGAGTGATGTTAGTTTTGTTATCCTCTAGCTTCTATAGAACAGGATAAATCATATAATGAAACCCCCAATAGGTCCTCGACGTAAACATGATATCTCATAATTGACATGTGCCAGATTTCTGGATCATCAACTTGAAGCTTGCCTTCGAACAGCTGCTGTGCTAATGCTGGTGCTAAGGAGCTTTCAAAGCAGCGGCAAGATGCTCAACTATGATAGAAGTCGTTCTGTGGACCTCGTCGACCGGCCACGTGTCTGAAATTTTTTTTGCGTAGGATTGCGAATGCTAGCATCTAGGACAGCCAAGGCATGGTCAAGCAGCACACGCTTGCGATGGTTTGAGGTATTGTCGTATTCGTCTGCAATCCTCTTCCATGCCATCTCAGTTCCAACTGGCGCATACTGGTGAGCAAAAGGTTCGTAGCTGTGTTCTCTAGTGTCAGTTTGTGCCTGCCAATCTCCAGCTCCTAGATACTGTATGCTTGCCTTGAACAAGCATCCAGTGATACGATTGGACGACTTACGCTGGCGGTCTTGCCCCTGCACGTATGACTGAGGGATGTAACAAACCCTTTGTACGATGTAACGCCTCCCTTTATTACACAACTAAGATTAAGCAAATTTCATGGTTTTTGTCGTGTGTGAAATCACTGCTTTGTCAAAATGCTCCAGTTGTCAACGCAATCGATTAAAGCGCTCCAGTTACACGCATGGCTGCTACCATCTGCATATTTACATCTATTAAGTGGGACCCAGCATCTAGAACCAAGTTTACGGCTGCCAAGGTAAAATCTTTATAGGTTATGTAATGGCAGTAACCTTGACAGACTGTTTGCCGAGACGTGTATGCTGTTTATCTCGTGTCCATCGCAAGCTGGCTGACAAACTGCAACGAGAAAATAGATCAGAAGTGGTATAAAAGCTGCGGCGGCCTATATGCCCAAGGTTACACGTACCCGTTAGTACGTGGTACTTAACGGGAAGGTCATATGTACGTTTGTGCTTAGAACAAACGTTCTAAGCACGTTTGTGCATATCACATACACAAGGGATGACGCCCAGCAGGGACTGGCATCATCGAATGACGTCACGGACAGATGTCATTCGCGAGCTTAAATATATCTACGCTCACCACATAGGACGCGCATATAAAGAGACGCGCCATCCAATCATTGCATCTTAGCCAATAGCTTTGATTTAACTATATTGAATATAAATCAGTCTTTAATTTTCTACTTATCTCACAGTGCGCACGAGAAGACGGAATCGCTTCCGTGACTGAGTACCATGAGATCGCCTAGGCGCCCAGCAACTACCTTGCAGCACGCGAGAGAAGACGGTTTAACCGCTTCCTCGTCAGTGCCCGAAGGTGCGTGCGTGCATGCGTGGCAGCTTTCAAGCACCCAACCAAAATCTCAGGCAAGGAGGCATCTCTCTTGTTCTTAGATCACGTGTATCTACTACACGGGATGTCTGAGTCCATATTATCGGACTGGCACCCGCATTTTACGTCAAGTTTCTGGCGTCATGTGTTTGACCCTGTTGGGTAGCAAGCTTCACTTCTCGACAGCCAATCATCCACAGACCGATGGCCACGCTGAACATATCAATCGAGTCCAGTCGTGACGGATGTATTGCGCACGGTAGCGACTCTCAAGGAATGGAGCAAGCAGTTGCCATTCGTGGAGTTGGCTATCAATAAGAGTGTCCACGCCAGTACGGATGAGACACCGTATATATAAACGGACTGCACCATCCTCGGTCGCCAGTCTCGTTTGTGCGCAGCACGAGTATGACCTCTCACTACGCTCGGCAAACGAAGGCCAAACTTTCGCCAAAGTGACGATGACCCATGAGGGGCATCAGTTTACGTCAGAACTAGCCCTAGTGACCCTGCCAGTTTAGCAGTGGTTACGACAAGAAATGCCTGTGGTTCTTGATGACAATGATATATCGTTATCCGCAGCGTCGACCCATGATCGACCTCTTAGTGGTGTCATTGGCAAGCTGAATGCTAAAGCCTGAGCGAGACTCAACGCTTTGTGGATGAGCGATTAGCCATCACACGATAAGTCCGTGACGCAATGGCAAGCGCACAGGACAAGCAGAACCAATATGTAGACCAGCATGTTTGCAAAAACAATGAGCGCTTTAATGTGGGAGAAAGTACTGCTACCTTGCCTAAAAAATGCAGTTTCTGGACTACCTGGTGGTACGACTAAGCTACTGCCTCGGTTCATCGGGCCGTTTACAGTGGTCGAGGAGGTTAGAGATCTCAACTATAGGCCCACCCTCCCGCCATATATGAAGACGCACGCCGTATTTTACGTGTGTCGTCTAAAGCGCGCTTTGCGCCTTCGTCTGGACGGTAGCAGGGTAGGCAGCCGCGAGTAGGTGGCGCAATCGCCGCTCCTATCGGAAGCCACCTGCATTGATGGATGCGGGTAGGACTCAGCGCTTCCTTGCTACAAGGTTGTTGGCCTACCGCTTTGAGAAGCAAAAGCTTACGATCTTCGTCCAATGGAGAAGATACCCAGAGAGTTTCGACTCTTGGTAGCCGGTTGACGCGGTGCATGTCGACGTACTGGAGCTGGTGTCTGCTTATGAGAAGGAGCATCAGCTACAGCCACTCTACTAGGCCAGAATGGACTAGCGGGGGCGGCGTAGCGAGAATGAGTGGGGGACCCATGGTTTCTCTCGCACGCATTACAGCGAAGTTAATTCGATGCGACCGTTGCTGCTGCATCGACATGCGGCTTAACACGGCGCAGGAATTCTGCTTCGTATTCGTCGGTTGTTTTGTTAGAACGCAATACGACCGGAAGATATGAATACGACTCAGTATTTACCCTTGTTGTTTCCATGAATGGAAGACGATGTAACATGTACTAGCGTCAATAGTGGCGCGATCTAGGAGCGGTACTAGTAATATCCAACAAGCACGAAAGTGCGTGATTAATAGCGTCTCTTTCGACCTTAACCACTCGGATGGCGGTGGCATTGGTGGTATACTACCAGTCACATAGCCGCCCTCGTTACGGCGTGCTTGTGACACCGGCTGGGCACGGTCCTCTAGCGTCAGTGGAGCTTTAGGCTTACACTCGTCTGAGTCAGACTATTGTGAATAGTTTGAACATCAAACATTGAGTTCATACCCAACGAAGCGGACGATGTACTGTCGCCAACCTTATGTTGAGATGCGGCTGTACCTTTAAGGGCAGCGCTCTCAGTGATGGTCGCTGCACTCGTTGGCGCAAATGACGTGACAATTACCTCGTTGTTGGGAGACAAGGACGCCTCCGCAGCATTAGATATCTGCATGGTTAAAGAGCTTGCAGACATTGCCAAATTAAATGCGGCGCGAGGCATATACCTTTAATCTGCGACGAGCTAAGTAGGATGATTGGTGATGAATAAAAATGATATATCACCGACTTTACAAAAGCCGTTGCTGCATCAATGGATCGCGAGTCGGCTTGTCAATTAGGTCTGCCCCATATGCTGAAGAGCTTTTTGTGAAAAGTTGCAAGCATTCTAGACACGAACTTCAGCACGTCGTTTTATTTCTGAGGATATCATCTTCACGTGCTTACGATGTGTTGCAAGTCAAAATGTGTGTTTTTATAGGAAGGCGTTTGGAGTGCTGACTAGTGACTATAAGCTTTAAGCCATGTTCATACTCGTGAATACGCATCATCGAGTCCACTTTTTCTTGTCGGAGCAAGCTGGATGTAATAAGAAAATCCTCATTAAGAAACCAAGAAGCATCGGTTTACTCGGAAACTGTACTTGTCTCTTATACCAGGCATTCTGTACTTCGAGGGACAAGTGGTGATCAACGAGATCTATAGCTTTTTGTAGATCAAATTGTGGCATTGCAGCTGTTGCAGTAACAAACTTCAACCTAAGATGTGGCACACACTATCAAGTTCAATGTCAAGCGCGAATTCGCCGTGAATGAAACAAATGCTTCGTCAACTTCGCCAGCCTTTATTTGCTGCTCGTCGCGTATGCTTTACGGCTGAATGTGGCTCCACACGCTTGATGGTCGTAGCTTTGTCTTGACGTACAGAGAACCTATGACACTAATGAACAATGCTGTTGAACAGTTGTCCAGCAGAGAGATGGATTTGTTTACACCAACGGAAGAACACGGTGCTCTCCGTGAAATGCTTGCGGGTTTCGTAAAAAGAAAGGTAGACCCGCAGGCTTTGGAGCACGACCGTGAAGAGAAATTCAACATCAAGCTGTTCCGGGAGCTGGGGGATCTGGGGCTACTGGGCATCACGGCACCCGAAAAGTTCGTGCTGTACTTGTTTCATGTCACCTTCAGAGTCCCTCTAGTCTTCTTGATTATGATGCTCGTGCTGTCATAGATACGGTGGATCGGAGATGGACGCACTCGCGGCTGTTATCGCACACGAGGAGCTTTCGTCCAGCGACCCGGCCTTCTGCTTGTCCTTTTTAGCGCACTCGATGCTGTTCGTGAATAACGTTGCGCGCAATGCGTCGGACGTGCAGTGTGAAAAGTATCTTCCTGATGCTTGCTCAGGCGAGAAGATCTGCGGAATGGCCATGAGTGAGCCCTCAGTCGGCACGGATGTTCTGGGAATGCGCACAACGGCGAAGAAGTCTGATTGTGGCAGGTTCTACGTGGTGAATGGAGCCAAGTACGTGTCGTTGCTGTAATGGACAAAAGCTTTGTCACGTGGCGTTGTACATGATGAGGTGAAGAAGTTTTTATGCAGTTTGATTGTTGCTGTTGACATTCAGAATGTGGGTTACAAATGGAGCTCTAAACGATACTGAGCTGGGCGACACCTTCTTGGTCTATGCTCGAACTGCCACCACGGGAAAGGCAAAGCACGACTTCTCGTCCTTTATCGTAGAGAAGGGTTTTGAAGGGTTTTCGCTAGGCCAGCGGATCAAGGATAAATGCGGCATGCGCGCCTCCAATACAGCGGAGCTAGTATTTGAAAACTGTAAGGTGCCGATTGAGAACCTGATTGGCACCGAAGGCAGTGCCGTGCTCTGCATGATGCGCAATCTGGAAATCGAGCGCGTGACATTGGCTGCTATGAGTCTGGGCATCGCCAGACGCTCGTTTGAGGTCATGAACAACTATGCCAAGGAACGCGAAGCCTTTGGCCAACCGCTGAACAACTTTGGGCAGATTCAGAAGAGCATTGCCGAGTCGTACGCTGAGTACATGGCCGGGCGTGCATACGTGTACAACACGGCAAGGTGGGTTCAGTCAAATCGGACACCTTTATGTAGTGTTGAAGCGGTGCTAAAAAGCCCTTGTTGACGTGTCTGGATATGTATGGATCATTACAGGCAGCTGAAGCTGGATTCAGTGGGCAATCGTGTCGACACGGACGGTGTGAAGCTCTATTGCGGCGACATGGCGAAGCGCGTCGCGGACCGCGCCATCCAGACACTGGGTGGCTACGGCTACGTAGGCGAGTACAATGTCGAGCGTCTCTGGCGCGATTCGAAGCTGCTGGAGATTGGCGGTGGCACCAACGAGTCGCACCACAAGAACATGGTGCAGGACCTTGTCCGGAACGCGTTCTAATTGCCGCCTCATGCAAATGTTTGCTTGCGACGATGCACGATAAGGAGCTTACAAAAACGGTGGCACGTCTCAACTTCGGCAGGCATCAATTTACTCCATATCTTTTCGCCAAGATCCATTTAGAACTTCATCAAGCCGAATTTATGATGAGTGGCGCCAGTCAATAAAATTCTGACTTTGCAAAGTCTTTGATATCTGCAAACTTGCCGGCAATATTTGCTAGGAATCTAATAACACGGGGACTACCAGAGTGAATAACATGTTCTTATAGATAATCCAGTAAGTCCCTCTATAAGAGCACGTCGCTGCTTTGACGTGGCAACATGTGACTGGCGTTTCTTTGAACAGTCTTGAGTGGTGACGACGACAGTGTGTTCCGCTCCTCACCCTGCTTTTTTTTGACCTGCTGCTTTGACTGCAACCTGTACCTGTGTGAAGACGGCCCACATTGCCCTGTTCGTCCTACCTCGATCGCTATTGACATATTGCTCTTTAGCTGGGTACGTGTAGTGGATGGCGATCGCATTAGACGGGTTAGTGGGAGCTTTCGGACTTTATAGCGAAGAAAGGTGGTGTGACAATCGATTTTGACGGGGGTTGTTACCAATTCCCGCCTAACTTGGTACGACGGCAATCGAGGTTTTTTGAGACGTGCTTACTAAAACCAAGTGACGCAGTTGGTTGCTGAGGTTTTTCCAAAACCGTTCTTCTTTCTTCGTTTCTCAGAAGTCATTTTTGAAAGCAAGCAAGCAGTGGCAGGCGGGCTCCCAATACAAGACCCTGCCTTCATTTGGAGCGACCATCACTCCTAGTTGCACTGTCCAAATTTCCAAACTTGAGGTCACTTCTCAAAAAAGCACAAAGCCGGCAGACTCGGACCCGAGCGCTAGCTTCTCGGGCCTAGTGACCCAGTTCTCAACTACAAAAGTGGCCAGCAGTACGAAGTCGGCTTCGTCCGAGCTGAAGCCAATAGCTACCATAGGTGATCCAACACTGGAAGAGTTTCGGGACGAGGTGGTGCATCTCGACAAGGCAGCAAAAGGCGATACAACAGCGGTGTTCCAGACGGCAGTGGTGAGCCCCAGCGACAGCGCCACCCCGTGGACCTTGGGTACGTCCCAAGGACACTTTGACGGCGAGGCGCAAAAAGACCGCGCTAGTGTGCGCGTGTGTGTGATGATGGTTGAGCAACAAACCCAAAAGCTCGCTCCTGCTACTACCAACAATGGAACCGTAGCCATGATCAAACAGGAACTCAATAGCACCGCCATTCCTTCTTTGGCAAAAGGTACGAACAACAACAACATTAGTGGTATGACGCCAAACGGTACCGTAAAGGCGGAGAAGGACACTAGCAAGAAGGTCAAGTCTGTACCGGATCTCCCTCGTGAGGTGCTGCAGTACGCGCCACTTCTTGTTGGCAAGTACTATATTCAAGATAAATGTGCAATATGGTCCGGGATGTGGGGTATGAATGAAGCGGCATTTGGACCTAAAGGTATTATCAGTACGTTTGAGATGAAGTCCCAGGAAGATGTATCGATTCCGTTGTGCTCGGGTGCTGCAGATGTTGTGCACCCGGCGATGTCGTCCTTTGCGCTTGCGCGGTCGTCCCAGACGACGAATGCTGCTGTGAGTGAAGTGTCACCGGTGTATTTGGGCTATGAAACGGATGAGAATGTGCGTTCGATGATGCCTTTCCAGGGCAAGTACAAAGGGTCATTTCAAATCCAAGCGATTAAGGGCAAACACCAAATTGTAACGGAGAACGATGTGGAGATTCGTTTCGTGCACGATGTTAGCAATCCGTTGCAGTTCGTCGTATCTGGATCGGGTGAGAACCGATTTGGTCAGTTCACGCTGCACGGTTATTTGGAAAAAGAGACGAGTGAACTGCGACTGTATAAGGTCTATAAGCCTAAGGAACCGGTGAAGCGGACTTTTTCGCGGCGTGCGAGAGCGACGAGGGCGGTGACACCCGCAGCAAAGCGTGAAGTGAAGGCATTGTCTATCTCTGCGCCAGGAGTTGCTGCCATTACGGCGTCTGCAGATGTCGCTAACGTTTTGACCCCTCTTGCTGGTCCGACTATTGTTGTCCCACGTAAGGACGGCACACCGATGTCGGACTATTTATCTCCGTCGTTGGTGTTGGGCCGTGCGGAGCGGAAGCGATCTATTCCTGCGCATCTTCGTGAAGACAATGTGCTCGAGTTTGATCACGCTCCGGTGACCATGAAGAAGTGCCTTAGTGTACTTAAGGGCCTGATGTCGAATCCCAAGTCAGCACCTTTTCGGACCCCCGTAGATCCTGTGGCCTTGGGCATTCCAGATTATTTTCACGTAATTAAAGAGCCGATGGATCTTGGAAGCATTCAGAACAATCTGGAGGCCGGATTTTACGATAGCCCTAACGACTTTGCAGACCATATACGACTGGTATTTCGGAATGCGATGCTATATAATGCTGCACACAGCCAAGTTTACATATACGCAAACAAGCTTATGGACGACTTTGAAAAGCGTTTCAGAAGTCTCCATTCGAAGCTTACAATCAAAAGTAAACACTCAGATTTGAAATTGAAGAAGGACAGGAAAACCGATGTGGTTCACTCTTTGAAGAAGATTAGAGGAGGCAAGGGCACAAAGGGTAACACCAAGCGGCATGGGTCTAGCGAAGAGACTGGGTTGATTATGTCATTAAAGAAAGATATTGAACGCCTGAAAGCGACGTTGGAGCAGCTGCAGCCAGGTATCAAGCCCACAAAGTCTGCTACCAGGTACGTTACGTGAAATGTTGCGGTTTTACGCGTGTGTGGTAACACGTCTGTTTGTATGCTCAGACCGTTTAGAATGGAAGATTTGACAGAGGAGGAGCTTAACGAGCCCATGAGTCAGATGGACAAGGCACGATTGAGTTCCGACATCAAATTACTCCCACAGGATAAAATCAATCGTGTCCTCCAGATCATCGCCGAAGCTGTTCCGGTAGCAAAGCTGGCCAACGAAAACGATGAAGTAGAGTTAGATATCAACGCTTTCGATACCCGGTGCTTGCGAATGCTGGAAGGATATGTTAGGGTAAGAATTGCACGCCTCTTCAAGCTACTTAGCCGCGCCAGTACTAAGTTCTTACTGTTTATTCTTTTGTAGGAAAATGGGATTGGCCGCAAGCGAAAGCGTCCTACGAAAAAGACCAAGATGGCGCCAGCTGAAAAGCGATTGAAGTCTGCCGAGGTGGCGGCTTTGAATATCCGGCACCGCCAGGAAGAACTGAAGAATCAATTGGCTGCAATTGACCGAGGTGGTACCAGCGTAGCGCGTACGACGCCTTGGGAAAATGGCGACCGACATTCAGACCGAGATGTTAGTATGACCGACGTAGGCGCCGAAAATGGAGCTGGTGCTGTAACGAAAGACGGCGACAGCTCTTCGAGTTCATCGAGCTCTTCCGAGTCATCAGACTCGGACAGTGATAGCGATAGTGAATCCGACTCGGACGATGGCGGCGCTCCTCTGCAAAGGGTGGGTTTATGAAATTTAATTGAGCGAGTGAGTCATAAGAGCGGGCGGGTTCCAGTCACGTATTAATTGACGCTCTTTCATGTCATGCCACAGTCCCCTCCGCTCGCAAGTGCCCCAAATTTGTCCCAGCTCGACCCTTCCGCTTCGGTCCATGCTGGTTAGTGGTCGCTCCTTGTAATGCGCACAAAGTATGTTGAACATCGCTTTGACGCTGTCATGTGGTGTCTGAAACAGTCGATGTTACTAAGAAGATCCGCGATGAGCAGCTGTTAAGCTTCGAGCCCCTTCGTGTAGAAAACCGCGGGGCTTGGAGTATGCTGGCCAAGAAAGAAACGTCTAATGGAACGCCTCTAGTACACTCTAATGGTGGTAATGAATCAAGCTCGTTATGGCTATCTGCGCGCTCGATGGAGCAGATCAAGCAGCAGAAACTGCAGCAAAAGGAGAAGGAGCGCACAGATGAACTGGAAGCTCTGAAACGCCGTGAGATGGAGCAGCGTGAGAAGGAGAAGGAGCGCGAGAAAAAGAAGGAGCGCGAACAAGCCGAGCGGCGGAAGCTAGAGCAGCAGGCGGTAGTAAAGTTGGCTGAAGAGAAGCGTCTTCGAGAAGAACGCGCCCGCGATGCCGAACGCGTGCGCTTTGCCCAGCTTGCGATGGAGCGTGAGAAGTTGGCCCGAGACGACGATGGCGAGCTCCACGACGCCACGCTGAGCGAGGATCTGGATGCATTCAGCTCGTCCTCGTTTTTGTAATGTCGCGGTGAGCGATGAGGTGAGCTGAGACCTTGCGGAATGCATCCGAGCTCCCATCGAGTGCGTACGTGCGTTGGTATTTAAGGCTGTGACCCGATTTGGAGCGTATCCAGGAGTAATCTAATCAAAAAAGTGATAATAGTGCTGGAAAGTTGGAAAGTTTCGTCACCAATCGCACTTCGGTAGTCGTCCCGGGCGCGTCTACTTTTGGTGGCCGTAGTGGCAGCAAGAAAAGATACATTGTGACTTGGCGTGGGCATGACAAAGCAGATTAATATATAAGAGGTTTTATTTCAGGCAAGTAAATGTCGTGATACGTTTGTGGTGATGCTTTTTTGCAAGTTGAAGTGACCATCATTCTGAAAGCTTCGAATTCGTACTCCAAGAAAAGAGATGATACCTGCTGGGTATCGATCGCTCTCAATTGTGGAGACCTGCTCTGTACTCGCCTGAACCTCAAGGGAAGCTGCAGTCTGCTGCATTCCGTAATCGAGTCATCAACAATGTCTGAGACTGCGTATGTGGAGATACGCAGTCTCAGACATTGTTGATGATTCGAACGACGTCCAAGTATGAGGCAAAACGTACATGGACGGCACGCTGCTGCATGTAAATTTGCGCAGCGTGCCGTCCATGGACGACAAGACAGTAGCCTCTTACCGTCTACTGGACAGATTCTGTGGTGACGGAAATGACGAGCTCCGCAATAATTGGTCGAAGCTGATAATGGCCTGTGAACTAGCAGACAAACTGAAGGGCAATATCCTGACGCAGTAATGGCTTCAAGCTGAATCTGGGTGTAGCCTCCAGTATAACGGCACAGTACGTTGGGCCATGTGCCAGAGCTGGGCTAGCTGCCTGCACATGCATCTGTACTTTACTATTCAAGACGAAAACGAGGATAAACATCAGGGGAGGATCACGGGTAGTATCTATATTTCCTATGTGAATCTCAAGCTGGCGAAAAAATTCAATCAGGTTATCTATCATCGTCGGACGAGTTTTGGTGGAGTATCTAGAGGCATGACCCACATTCTTGCTTTAGTTCATCGGTACCGTTGACATCATTACTCAGTCTCTGGTAAGACCTTGTACGGGTTCAAGATTCCCTTAGGATCCATCATCTTCTTCATTTGCTGCATGAGCTTGATAGCGTTGCCAGACTTGGACATGTATAGGTACTCAGGCTTGTGCCTACCAATGCCATGTTCAGCGCTGATGCTTCCGCGATACTTGGACGTCCACTCAAAGATGAACGGCTCCAGCGCGTTGAACACCTGGTCGTCGTACTCCAGCGTAGAAACATTCAGATGAACGTTGCAGTCGCCAATGTGGCCGTAACACACGACCTTAGCATCCGTCGATACGAGTCTTTCTCGGGTTTCCTCCGCGACTTTGTAGTATTGCTCAATCGGCAATGATATGTCGTACTTGTACACATACCCGCGCGCAGAAAGAGCAACAGTAATATCTTCTCTGATCAAAAACAGCTTGCGAGCTTGAGCCGCATCCTGAGCCACAGTTCCATCGACTACGACGCCGGATCCCATGACATCCTCCAAATACTCGTTGAGCTTCTCCATATCATGATCAGAATTGCTGCCCGACGTCTCTATCAACACGTAGTAAGACCTGGTAGTCTCAAGCGGATCCTTTGTCCAGTCTTGCTGGGACAGCACCATGTCCAGCGACTGACGATCCATGAATTCCACGGCCGATAGGACCTCTCCTAAATGCTTTTTGGCTTCTACAAAAGCCTTCTGGACTGATGCAAAGTCCTCACAAGCCAGCAATGCTACGTTCTTAAACAAAAAGCGAGGTGGTGTAAGAATTGATACTTTTGTCACGACACCCAATGTGCCTTCTGATCCAATGAACAACTGCTTCAGATCGTAGCCAGTGTTGTCTTTGCGCATGGTACTGAGACAGTCAATAACGGTACCATCAGCCAGCACCGCTTCAATCCCCAGCACTGTACCATGCAATGAGCCGTAACGTAGCAACCTCAGACCACCGGCATTTGTCGCGATATTGCCACCAATTTGGCACGTTCCTTTAGCACCGAGATCCAACGGCATCATGTGGCCGTGTTTGGCCACATGATTGTCCAAGTTCTCCAAGATGCAACCAGCTTCACATACCAAGATGCCAGAAACCTCATCAAACGAGATCACACTGTTCATTAAGTTTGTCGATAGCACAATCTCGTCGTAAACCGGCACGCTACCACCCACGAGCCCCGTGTTGCCTCCCTGTGGCACCACCGGCAAGTTGCGCTCGTTACAGTACTTTAGAATAGCGGAGACTTGCTCTGTAGTCTTTGGTTTGAGCACCATCTGGTGGCTGCTATTGGCCTTGTACTTCTTTAGCCAGTCGACAGTGTACGCTTCCGTGTCGTCAGTATTGGTGAGCACGCACTCGGGCTTAAGTAACTGCTGAAAGTACGCCTTGTTCTCATCGGTCCAAGATGCAAACGCCGGGTTGCGTGCAGGCGTCGAGTAGGCGCGAACAATAGGCCACGGGAAGGTTTGAATTCGGCGGCCTGCCGTCTGAAGCATCATCACGAAATGAAGCTAAATGATGTGTGGCACAAAAGGGAGTAGAATGTTGGGTGAATGTGGTTACTTCAGCCATTTATTTCGAGACAGTAGCGACTGGTTGTTGGGAAGGAAGTGCCACAGACACTAGAGCCATGTTCACGTGTACGGCATGTCGCTTGGAGTTTGCGTCGCCTGTAGAACAGAAGGACCATTTCCGCATGGACTGGCATCGCTACAATTTAAAGCGTAAGGTGGTAGAGCTGCCGCCGGTGTCGGAGGAGCAGTTCGACTTTCGTATGCGCAAGGTACGCGAAGAGAAGGAGGCACAGGTCGCCAACGATCCGAAGCAGAAACAGCGTGCTCGAAAGGAGGAAATCAAGAAGGCAGGAGTTAAAAAAGGGACGAAGTGTGTGGCTTGTAATAAGACGTTTACGACCAGTAACGCCTACGAGAACCACTTGGTGTCGAAGAAACACTTGGTTAATGCCAAGAAGAACCCTGAGGTTGCTACAACGATGGAAGTGGTAGAGAAGCAGATGGAAGTTGCTTCATTGGATGAGGTTATTGGTGAGGACTCTGCTGCCACATGGATTTTGAAGGAAGGTTTGAAGAAAATGACAGAGGAAGAGCTGGCGAAGGAGATTGAAGAGTACAAGAAGCAAGTGCCACTAGAAAAGGAGGACTGCATCTTTTGTACACACCAGGCAGCAGATTTTGACGCGAGTTTGGACCACATGTTAAAGGAGCACGGGTTCTTTATCCCTGATGTGGAGTTCTTAGTCGACCCGGAAGGGTTGATCAAGTATTTGGCTGAAAAGGTCAAGGTCGGCTTCTACTGCTTGTACTGCAACGGCAAAGGCAAAACCTTTCGTTCTCATCAGGACGTGCAAAAGCATATGACGTCACTTTCTCACTGCAAGCTGCGTTATGATGACGTAGACGTGGAAGAATTGCTGGAGTTTTACGGCTTTGAGGCTCAGTACGCACCTTCAAAGAAGAGTATGATTGCTGCAAAAGAAGAGATCGCGTGGGAGACTGATAGTGACGCTAGCATTGACAGTGATGAAGAGGTCGTCGACCAAGAAAAGGAAGAAGAGGGCGATGACGAAAACGATGAGAACACCATTGGTGTGTCCGACACGGGCGAGCTGGTGTTGGCCAACGGCCGTTGCCTCGGTCACCGAGAGTTTCGTCGCTACTACAAGCAGCATTTTCGTCCGGATGAGACTCGTGCGTCAGTGCTTGCTGCTACGAAGGAGAATTTGCTGCTGGCATACCAAACAGCCGGCATCGACCCTCGTGTTGGCAGCACTGCGCTATCGACGGCGTTTGTGGCTAGCTTCCTCAAGAAACGCAACAATATTGCTGGCGGCATGTCGATCGTCGAGGCCAAGCGCAAGAATTTCTGGTACGAGAAGAACCGCTCGCGTTTGGACAACCGCAGTCACAAGCTGCAGAAGAACCCGAACCGTAGGGCTATGGTGACAGTTTAGAGGACAGGAATATACACCGACAATACAAGTCCATTTTACAGCAAGAGCCTGTTTTTTTTTCGCATCTCTGGCGCGATCAATCTAGTCTATGGTACAAACGAGACTCGATCGGACAACAGTCCAGCCATTTTAATACTGGGCTCGTCTTCCTTCGTCTATAGCAGAAAGTGCCCCTTCGATACCACACGATCTGATAATCCATATGCAAATGAGACTGGAGTCTTCAATCCGCAGCGGGCATGCCAAATGATATCACCATTCAGAACGTGGCTTCATTTTGGTCTTACAATGACTCAACCTTTCGACACGCATCTTACTATCGCACGCGTAGGTCCAGAGCCCGAGTAAATCAGACTCGCAGCACGCGTTGCTTGCGTCCACCTAAAGCTTTTTCTGACTCAGACTAGCAAGAAAAGAAGCTCTACAAAGTCTCTGCGTTGCGCCTCTTGATTGACACGACTTGGATGCTCCGTGACTCCATACACGTCGGTGGTGTGCCACGTACATAACAACTCGGCCTATAAGGTCCCTGTATTAGCAGCGCTACAGGCATTAAAGTGATGTCAATTTTTCCCCTTTTCCTCAAACATGGCGTACCTGGAGCGCAAAGAAGAGTCATGTATACGTTGTTTAAGTAAACGTTGGCGACTGCCCGTTCTCTCGTCTCGCTCGGTTGGCGATCGTGATAATGTCGCTGCAAGTCCGGGTTGCAGCAAGATCGATCGCCGGTGGTGAGCGCCGGCCGGTGGATGGGTAGCCATCTCGCATTTTAGAGGCGGAGGAAGAGGCGACGAAGAAACTGCACAATCTGACTTGGTAGCGCGCGTTTTTTTTGACCTGAGCTGTGCTCTGTACCGCATTGAGAAGACTCCGATTTTGCCACGAGACACCGGGGCGGGCTCAGTATTGTAGACGATGAATCGCGTCAACACCTTTTTCTGGTCCCGTCTAAACCCCACCGGCGAGCTCGTGCGTTCCGTAGACGTGCTGCTGAACGAGTTGGTGCCGGACGATAAGCTAGACGTCGCCTTTGAAAGTTTGAGCATTACTGCAAGCTCAGGCGCGGTGCTGGTAGCGTGCAAACCCCAAGGCGACGACCGTAATAGCGTCGCAGAGACTGATGGAAGAGCAGACGCATGTGAACCAGACTACGAAAACAATCCACCACCTGAGGAAGAATCGAGCGACGAGGAGTCGGCTACCGAAAAGACGGTGCCTGGTGAGCTCGAACGCAAGTGGGCAAAAATTCGTGCTGTATTCCACGACTGGGGCGAGGAGCAGGGCGATCGTGAGAAGAAGATGGACGATATGGCTGAGTTGCTGTTACGTTACCGAGTGCTTGAGAAGGTGCTAATGCCCAAGGTGCTGGGACAGCTGACGTTCGAGACGCGCAAGTACGTGGGCAACGTGTTTCGGGCCATGACGGTGCACAATCTGCGCAGTTTCATTGAGCTCATTGGCGAGCGACCAGACATTATGCGGTGGCTCGTGGAAGGTTATAAGAACAACGACACAGCACTTATCTGTGGCTCGATGCTGCGTGACTGCTTTGAATATCAGACGCTTATGATGATCTTCTTGAACGACCTCGAACCTGCGTTTGAGTATTTGTTCAAAGTGACGATGGAGAACAGCAACTTTGACATTTCAGCTGACGCACTCATCAACATATCACGGCTCCTGACGGTGCACAAGAAGGTGACAGTGGAGCTCTTGGATAAATCATTTGACCGCATCTTTGGACTGTTGAATGGTCTATTGACGTCAGAGAACTATGCTACGAGGAGGCAAGCACTTCAATTGCTTTCAGAGCTCCTGCTTGACCCCGTTAACTTTTCCGTGATGCAGCGGTACGTTTCTTCGCGCAACAATTTAAAGCAGGTGATGCTACTGCTGCGTGAACCGAGCGAGGCCTTGAGGATGGACGCATTTCACGTGTTCAAAATCTTTGTGGCCAACCCGAACAAGTCGCCTGAGGTGGAGCAGCTCTTGGTGCGCAACCGCGAGAAGTTGCTGGCGTTCGTAAGTGATTTTGGCAAGAGCGCGTCTAACCGTGATTTTCTTCAAGAAAGGTCACTGTTGGTGTTTGCACTGGAGCGAATGGCTCAGAAGGATAATACGCAAGAGAAGGCCCAAGAGTAAGGTGGTCGACCAGCGTCCTTGTCAAATGCCGAGCGATTACTGCTTTCGGGTCCATGTGTGCGAAGCAAAAGTAGCAAGACGACGGACGAGAACAGCTCGCGTCATACATGTACTAGTATTTAAGAGGGTTGCTAATTGTGCACAGACCGAGAATGAAGCTACAATGGAAGCAAGGACTTTTGTTGCGCTATATCTCTGACCAACTTTTACGTAAGGATTGTAACTGGACAAATGGGAACCAATACATGCAGCCTATTCGTAGACGATCTATGTCCATTAGACATGCCAGCACTGGATCAGAGATAGTAAAACTGTATATTTGCAGCTTTTCAAGAGCCACTTCTGTAACTTTCCAAATATCTGGAAGTCTTTATTTCCATTTCGCCTTGATCGGATCCTATTTTGTTTCCGAGCATACAGTAGCTTTTTAGATACTGCTTCGATTCGAAAAAATCCACAGTCAGATTTCTCACATCAGACCTCGTCAAAGGTATTGTCAGAACGTAAGATTTTTGGCTTGGCTCTATTTTCCCTTTTACAGCTCATAATCCTTACAGTGATTTGTGACAAACATAGCTTCAGTGACTACAGGTCGTATGGTTGCTGGCGAGAGAATGATTCAGAAATTGGACAATAAGCGCGTCTCAATCTAATTGAGCGGGTCGTCTGCTTTTTACGTGCCTTGCTAAACCGATTCCAGCAGAATTATAACAGCGGGGTTGCCTTCCTGGACAGCAGTCTTGGCATCACCATTTGTCCTACTTCTGAGTCCTAAAAGCTGCTGCCGGTTTACCTTCACACAGACAGCAGCCATTATGTAAGGATAATATCTTTGCGTAATGGTTTAGTATCGCTCGATTGAATGCCTCCTCCGCAGAAGCTCTGCGCCGTAGCTCCCCTTTTGCCGAGGCTACACTCAGTACAGACGACTTCAAACGCATATTGTACCTACTGCTTGCTATGATGTTCTTGCTCGTGAGCCGCTGACGACTGTTCGTTTTTGCTCGTGGTCTCGGCGAACTCAAGAGCACTCTCTCTTCTGCGTTCGGTCACCGTATCTGCTTAAACTACCATGTCCTTCTAAGACCCGATCTTCGCTCGGACATGCGACGAGCTGCAGATCAAATCTTTCCATTACATTTGACATCGGAAAAAGCAGTCGCACCGTCTGAGTCATGGAAGTCTGGCGCTCCCTTATGCTATTGCAGTCAAATAGCGTTGTGCCCGTGAACTACTTCTTAGTACTGTACCTATGAAAGTTACTATGGCGCGACATTTGCCCATCACCCCGAATTTTGTCTCGAGCTTCTGTTTTTTCCCACACGGTGTCGTGCAATCGTCAAACGAGAGCGAGAAAGCCTCGCTGATCGACCGTCTTGGTGGCCTCAGTGGTTTCAGTAAGCAGTTTGCAACGGATCCGTCATTTGGACTCTAAAAGCGCTTTGCTCGAGTTTTTACCGTTTGTATAGTACTTGTCCAGATACGATGATCGATGAAGACTCGATATCTGTCGTCATCACGGCCTCCAAGGAAGTTGAAAGCAGTGACGCACTGGATAGCGACGAAGGTAACGCCAAAAACCATGGCAAGGGCCATAAATACACAATGTACACGGTCTTTGTGCGCAACATTACGACGGGCGGCAAGTGTGTGGTTAGAAGACGATACTCGGACTTTTACAAGTTGCGCAAAGAGCTCATGGAACTCGTGTCCTGGGGCCACTGCGGCTTCTGCGAGCAGTATCTGAAGCAGATTGCAGAGTACCCTTTTCCACGTCGACGGATGCTACGATCAAGTCGAGCTGCAGTCGTGAAGGAGCGCATGGACAGTCTTGGACTGTTTCTTAGGCACATGTTGCTGTGCATCATGGCGCGCAGCTTCGAGAGCTGTCCGCAGACCTGCGAGAATATTGAGAGCTGCATCTTGAAGTCGTTTCTGCAGATGGAAGAAACAGAGAATCTGTTCTCGACCATGGTCTCCAAGCAACGTCCTATTAGAATATTGCAAGCTATGGAGGAGAAGCGGCAGCAGCAGATCAAAGCTGCGGGGCTTCGTACAAAGAGCTTGGCATGGACGACGCTGTCAGATCAGGCCGAGAAATCCATGCTGTTGCGCAATCAACACCAGGTCGGCACGGACACGTGCTATTACTGCCTGCAGAAGTGGACACACTGCTATTGCAATAGTGACCAGGACAGCGTGTACCCTGTCCACGTCGCTGCAGTGGATGGCGGCTGTAAGAGTCCTCCAAGTGAGCGTCCTAGCGTTTCGATGGGAGACAGCGATGCAACGACTTGCAGTCGTTGTGAGAAGGACTGGAACCACTGCTACTGCTGCCAGCAAGTATCTCCTACTGTTTCGTCCGTATGTACGGACACCTGATCAATAAATATACCATTAAAACACTACCAATCGGCTGAATCTCAATTAAACTTATTGCAATAATTGAAACGTTTTCAATTAATATGGGCACCATTTTAAATCATCAAGCCATTATTTTTTCAACAGATATATTTCAAAATGAATCGGGGTAAGAATGCAGTTCAATGGCTGAGCTGGACCGAGTGGCAGGATGTGCGTGTGAAGTTATTCAGTAGCAACCCATACGATCAACAGCGCGGTGTCTCTCGTGTAGCGTCCTGGCGCAGTCGCGCGCAATTACCCGTAGCCATTAACGCCACGGCACAATTAGTGGAGCTTCAGCTTCATGAGTCGATGGCACGGCATCATCACCATGCAATAGGCGTGAGCTCCCGCTCTTATATGGAATTGTCTCTCTTATACTCGAACATTATAGTACGTTGTGTCAATGGTCTTGTAGATGGCTCACAGAAGGGCGCGTATGCCTTGGCCGTCAGTACATTGGCACAACGTATCGGCATCCCATTGTGGATCGTGGACTTGCGTCATGAATCCACACACAACCAATTGCCATCATTATCCGTGCTGCGTTTTGCTGCTTGTCATCTATTGTCGTGGCTTCAAAACAATTATTGGGAAGCTCAGGTACTACAGATTGAAGGACAAGTATATGATGTATCGCATTGGTTGTTTGAACAATTGCCGCATTTAACGCATTCTAGACAACCGAGTGATGACGAAGAGCAAGAAAAGTTGACAAAAAATGATGCTACGCAGATACAGCTAGACTCAAAGCCGAAATTGGACGTGGACACTCTGCGGAATATTGTAGTGCCTCTGCTGGTTGATGGTGAGCAATTTGATGCGCCTGGGGCGTCGACTGGACTGCTCTTCCTTGAGGCATTTCCACTGCTGGAAGATAAAGGATCGAGAGACACTACGGTGATTGTTCAAAAAGATGCATTTATCACACTGCTACTGCAACTTCAGCCACTGTGGAGGAGCTTTAGTGCGTCGTTGTTAGCGAGATTGTGTCAGAAAGTATTTGACGCTATTTGCACACAGCAATCTCGTGCTTTAAGTGAAGAAGGTGAAGAAACATATTTTTCTTCTTTCTCCGGTGACCAGAAAAAGCGTACTTTTAAGCAGAATGAAGTGGAAATGACGTTGCTGTGGATCAAGTTTATGATCAGCAGCGATTATCGTGAAAGGGTAAAGCTCCAGATTGGGCCCATTCATGATCTGTGGCGATGCGGCGCCGAAATGCTTGTTCTCGCCGAAAATCTTCAGCCTGGCGATATAGCAAAAGGTCGAGAGGAGCTGTTTGAGCGTTTGCTAGCTGCGTTGAGATTCAGCAAAGCCGTCAAAAACCATTCAACGTTGGCAATAGAAGCGGCAGTTGCTACCAGCTTAGCATCTGAGTCTGCCATAGGCTGGACCCAACTCCCTGCGTGGGCGGAGAGCCCTATTGGTCTTCGCTATTGCTATACAAGTTATCAAAGCAATAACCAGTCTCAAGTGCTCGAGTTTTCGCTTGACGATGATAGTCTGACGCGAAACAGCACAACATTTGTCACCTCTGACGACGAGGAAGAAGAGGAAATCTACGAAACCGACGCCGATGATGTCATGGATGCGCTCATGGAGGACTTAGACGCAGCCTATGACACTACTCTTCAGCAAATTCTCGATTTGCAGGCCACAATTGCTCGTGATGGCCTTCGACAAGGTGGCAATGCAATTGTGTTGCCTAAACAAGAGCTCCAGCGTATTCAGAAGGAAATTGAAATTTGGTAAGCTGGAGTTATGGCGCAAAAGACTCTGTTGCGCGTTCTAAGCCAACTCGCCCTTCGATTGTCAAGCTAAACACTACGAGGACAACAGCCACACAACATACCTTTGGACACAAGTTTCACCTTCCGTTATTGGTTGGGCCCTAGCTTAGAGGAAAGTTAGCTTCTTCCATGAAGTCTACAAAATGAATTTGGAGAGGTCCGTCTTCTTCATGAGCTTGCCCACGCGCTCAAGCACAAATTCCTTCGTGATAGTGACGGTGGATCCGGGAGCCATCTCGGAACTGTCGAAGCTGATGTCCTCCACTACCTTCTCCACCACCGTGTGCAGTCGTCGGGCACCAATATTCTCCACGGTCTGGTTAATTTCCGCAGCAACATGAGCAATCTCGCGGACAGCATCTTCAGTGAAGTTCAAAGTGACACCCTCCGTCTTAATAAGCTCAGTCTGCTGTTTGATGAGGTTCGTTATGGGCTCCGTCAGGATACGGTGCAGATCTTCCTCAGTCAATCCCTTCAGCTCAACACGAATCGGCAGACGACCCTGCAGTTCAGCAAGCAAATCCGACGGCTTCGACGAGTGGAAAGCGCCAGATCCAACGAACAGTATATGATCCGTGTTGACGTTACCGTGCTTCGTGGAAATGACGCTGCCTTCAATCAAAGGCAGCAGGTCGCGCTGTACACCCTCGCTGCTGGGATCCGAGGAGCGGCGAAAGTCTCCGCTGGAGCAGATCTTATCAATCTCATCAATGAAGACGATGCCATTTTCCTCAGTCTCCTGGATAGCTTCACGCACAACGTCCGCCATGTCAATAGCGTTTTCCATCTCCATGTCTTCAAACACACCACGTGACTCAGCAATCGTCATGCGTTTCCGTTCCGTCTTCTTCTCCCCAAATGCTTTGCCAAAGACTTCCATCGAAATTCCCTTTCCTTCTCCACCGACAATGGAAATAGGCTGACCACTGGGATTCTTGGCAGCAGGGACATCAAATTCAATAATGCGATCTTCCAATTCTCCAGCATGTAGCAGCCGTTCAAACGTCGTACGCGAGCGTTCCGTCACGTTTGTACCCGTAAGTACATCCAAGATGCGGCTTTCAACAAGATGTTGCACCTGCTTGCGCATTCGCTCCTTCCGGGTCTTTTTAACCATATTAATGGCATTCTCCACCAGATCACGGATAATTTGGTCCACGTCACGGCCATGGAAACCCACTTCCGTGAACTTGGTAGCTTCCACCTTGACAAATGGAGCCTCAGACAGCTTAGCCAGACGTCGAGCAATCTCTGTCTTGCCACATCCTGTAGGACCAATCATTAGGATGTTCTTGGGGCTCACTTCTTGACGCATTTCGTCCGAGATCTTCTGACGACGCCAGCGGTTGCGTAGCGCGATGGCAACGGCGCGTTTGGCATCGGCTTGACCGACAATGTACTTGTTAAGCTGCTCGACAACCTCTCGGGGCTTTAATTTACGTCCAATATCGTCCCCTCTTTCTTCCTCGTGGGTCACAACGTCGTCCACAATCTGCACAGAACCGGACGTGTCTTCCTCTGACGCCTTCGGGAATGCAGTCGAAAACGAACGAAACGCTGACGGATGAAACAACACACGCGTCTGTCTATCAAAACACACAAAACCATGAGGAACGCTCTGCTGTGCGCGACGAGAGAAGCTCTTGAACGCCTGCAAGTGAACAGCGCAAAGCATCCTGGGGTCTTTTTCGTTTACGAAGTGGGTCACTCGTACCTTCTGTTGTCTTTTTGTCCAATCATCGTAGCTTCAATGTGATCTATATCCTCCAGTCGTATCCATTCTTGGTGTCATGTGGTCCACATGACACCTACAAGACCATCACTCTTTCACGTAACCACCGCACTGCAATCAGTTATCATGGCCCCCCCCAAGAACAAGCAGCGGGAAAAGCTCGAGCAAAGTCGTGCGTCCTCTAGTGCGCGTGCGCATCAGTCTTTGCTATCAAGTGCTGTGTCTACTACTATTGGAAGAGGTTTCATCAGCTTTTCGAACTTTGCCCAGCCAACGCTTCACGCCGTTCAAGCAGAGTCCAGAACAGGCGCATTCTCTTCCAAACCGATAGTACCGAGCTTCTATGATGGATCCGACCACGAGATTGCGTTAATGCTCAAGATGCTGACCAAGAAAGGAGGTGTAACAAAGATCAAGACGCTGCAGACGTTTCTAGAGAAGGTGTTGCCATCTCGTCAGCCGGCTGACATCCGTCCTATGCTTGGCCACTTTACACAGCTCTATACATTTGAAATACGTGATCAAAATGACCGTAAGGTCCGTCAGTTGCTCAATAAAGTACTGGCTGCACTGGCGGAGAAGATGCGACCCAGAGCTTTCATGCCACATCTGCATCGACTTTTGCCTTATTGGTACTTGGCTATGCACGATGTCAACGCAGACGTAGCAGTGCAGGCTAAGAAGGCTTTTGATACGTTGTTTCCAGAGCCAGACATGCTCCGAAATGTGCTGGAAGAACATGTAGCAGCTATGATGGAGGAGTTTCAGAGATTTTTTGGGAAAACACCCGATACATTTGATGGAGTTCCACTGCAACCTGATGAAAAGGAGGAGAGGTACGAGAGGTGCATTTCTGCGGCAGTATTGAGTATTGACGCGGTGGTCAAGTTTGTAGCTGAACAACATAGAACAGATTTATTGTGGGACAACCAAGCGAGCTGCTCAGTGGCTACGGTGGTTTCGTCTGGTGAGTTTACGCGCCTTGCTGCTGCGTCGTCGAAACATCCGAACTTTACACGTGATATTGTAAGAAGAGCGATGTATGTGACTCTGGTCACGTTGTGCACGAGTGCCCGAGAGATTGTTGCTGTTCGCGAAGAAGCGTTTGGTAAGGTGGTGCTCGGTATACTTGGCGATAAGAGCCCAACCAACCACGATGCAATGTGGACTGCGGTGCTTACGTTTTTGCAAACCTTTCCCAACGTGTGGCACTCGAGCGCCAGTTTCCCTAAATTCGTTGTCAGTGCTGTTTACCCACGACTCTTTGCGCAGATCAGACATGGATTTTATGGATCAGGTCGGTCGTCATTCTCAACACTGCTGCCATTCTTGTCACTGGTGCCTTTGAGTGTGGCAGTTGATCCTTCTAAAGGCCAGTCGGCATTGTATACAGGGATACTGGAGCAGTGTTGGAAATTTCTTGAGTCGAAAGACGCGCGATTCTGTGAGCCTCCAGCAATCACAGGGTTTTTCGAATGTATTACCGGGTTTTTCAGCATTCTTTTGAACGAGAATCCGAATGCAGCATGGTTAAGTGAACAGAATGCTGATCGATTCGAGACCAATTATGTAAACCAATTTGAGAACGTGTTTGTGTCTTTACTAAAGCAAACGCTCAGCTCTCCTGATTTTCCGGAGAGAGAGGTGGCACTCTTTGCTAGTAGCATGTTGAAGATGAGCAGTCGGTTACGCAGCTTTGAAACTGAATCTCGCATAGTTAACACGCTAAAGGATGACTTAGTGGAGAAAATTCACAAATGGACAAGACAAGCAGTCAGCTTGATGATATCCACGTTATCGTTCCTTCCTTCGAGAGTTATTGCTCTTCTCGACGCAGGCGTTTCCGACGCTAAGAACAACAGCGAAAAACATGAGGCCGCGCAGTGGTTATTGACAAGTAAGGAGCTGTATAGACAATGCCTTGACCATATTGATGCTTTTGTGGTAGGCTCTACGTTTTTGCCGGACAAGAATGAGTCGATTGCCAAGTTGCTGGCGGCAATTAATGGTGTTTGCAAAATTCACCCTTTGGATGTGCTGTTGAACGGGGCCAATACACCAGTCGAGAGCCATTTTGATGCCCACTATCGCCCTGTTCTCCGCGCACTTGCTGGTCGGAAGGAAGCGGCCAACAGAAAGAGTGAGGTGAAGACAATGTGTATAGCTTTGGAACTCACGCGGCCATTTTTCCTTGCTGCACAGGAGAAGAAGCAATTTATATTGCAACTTTTCCAGGACTGCAAAGTGCAATACGGTGACCTGGAGGAAGCCAGTGACATTATTCAGTATGGACTGCAATTTCCGATTACTAAACAGAGCATTGAGCTGTGGCTTTCTTGTGGAAGCGGGCAAAACGGCTATGAAAGGGCTGTGTCTCTGAGCGACCACTCTGATTCGACACTGGAAGCGCTTCAAGCGATCTGGCAAGGCAAGCTGGTTGACGAGTTTTTGCTGATTAACTTAAAGGAGCAGATTGATGACTTGGATGCAAGTGCCTTTTCCATTCTTCTGAAGGCGTGCCTTGGCGGTCGGTCTGATTCCCCTGTTGTAAGCTCTGACGCAGTAGTAATTCTATGTCACTTTGTGCTACAAAAAGGAGACGATAACAGCGACGCAATGATGCTGCAGATGCTGACGCATCTCTGTGAGCTGTTCTTCAAACTAAATGGAGAGCTTTCTGCTGAACTTGAAGCAGTTGAGGGTCAATTGTATAAGCTCGTATTCTATCTGTCGGCGCGGGGAAGCTATCGAGTCGAAGCGAGTGCGCTTTGGGCACAAACCGTACGTCATTCACTCAAGAAATGGACGTCGACACGAACGGAGACATTCGTAAACGAGCTGGCTGGGCATATCAACGATTTCCTTCTTGCAGATTCGCTTGCTACGTCTTTCAACGCAAAGCTGTTTACAGCGTATGTCAAGAGCTTCGTGCAGCTTGGTGCCGATCAGGCGTTTTTCACTGTTTCTCAGCTGGTGGAAAAATTGGACGCTGTCAATTTGAGATGTTCAGATAATTTTCGACAGAAGCTATTCTATAGTCGAGTGTTGTCGGGATTGGGGGAAGTCTGTGAAGATGAACATATCGTGAATATGTTGCAAACTTACTTCGGATCTTTGGCATTAAAGAATGAAGACTCTGCAGTTGCACTTGTTGCAAAGTTGGTAGATCTAGATGTCACTCACGCGTTGACGTGGGTAGTGTTTCACTCCAATGACCACATCCAGAAGGATGTTGCGTTGGTGGAGATGGTGGAAAGTTATTTGGCCCTGGATCGCTTGTATGAAGCGCTGAAACTGTCGCCGGGAATTATAGACAAGGTGCTTGCAAATGCACTTACAAAATGCCAGGGCAAGGTCATAGGTGACCTTCAATATCGCAACTTTATTTTCTTGGATAAAGATCAGAATGGTGTTGCTACAAGCCAGAACGTGGGTTTGCTTACGCCAGATCAACATGAGAAGCTGGATAGAATATCTATTGAAGTACTTACTAAACTTAGCTCAATCGCGGCACGAACGTTATTCGTCCAAGAATTAGTGGATCAGAATGGCGATTGGCAGGCGAAAGCTGCACAAACTGTTGCTATCTCACTTTTTGATGCAATTCATGCGGATAATGTAACCAGTGATGAAGTCGTTGCAGCAGTAAAGGGATTTTTTTTTTTCTGTGATCAGGATGTTATTTCCAAGCCCGCGACGGGATTATTTCAGTATTTAAGATTGATGTCGCGGGCAGTCAAAGAAGGAAAAAAATTATCGATTACTCTCCGCCTTGCCAATGAAGGAGTTATCCGCCTGTCAACTCAGGAGTCGATTATGCAGCGACTAGTTGGGATGCTGGCGCCAAGTTCGTCAACTGTTATAGAAGTTGATGAATGGGTCGCTATAGCTGAGCACGTGGTATCTCTCTCATTATATCTGGAAGATGCAACTCCGAGTTTCTGTGACATGTGGGAAAAGCTGGCAAGTTTGGTTTTGACGCATGCGGTTGCTGGCAAGTCAGAGACTGCCAAAATTGCTGCACTCAGGATTCACAAACGCAGTGCTACTCTTGGCGCTCGCAGAATGATTAAAGGTGACGAGGAGCAGATTGTGCTTGCCTACTCGAATGAGCTGGTCATCGCACGGCTAGTTTTGATGGGCGTCGTTATTGCAATATATACCTCAAACCCTGACGCACTTCAGGAGGTTGCTGTACACTACCGAGAAGCTCTTCTGTCTACGGTGCTGTGTGGGCTTTCTGAGAGTATTGAGCTGAAGGCAAGTATCGTAACGACGTACGTGGCGTTAGCGTCTCCGTCAGGGTGCTTTCAGCTTGTAAGCCTTTCGTTCAGCGTTGAGAAGCTGCTTGCGCGTACGCTCCCAGCATTGCACGCAACCCTTACAAGCATTCATGATATTGATCACGTGAATCGGCTTGTCTTGGAATCTTTTGGTGGCATCGATACGCTAGCATCACTTTTCAATGGAAAACGCTACCCGCTTCAGCCACTGCTGCGTGTATTGCTATATATTCTTGCCTCGTACAGCGGCGCGCTCCGCTTACGTCATTACGATACAAGTGCAATCGATGTAAACGCTGAAGATGAGGCCGCGACAGAGTCCGCGTTGGCCAGACTGCTCATTCCAAAGGCATTACGCTCAGCACTGCGTGCTGTGTTTGCTGACCGAAATGACGAAACGAGTTCTACAAATATTTGCAAGCGTAGCCGTAAGCAAAAGGTGCAGGAGCGTGAGGACATCATGGGAAAACTGCTACTCTGGGAACTATTCCTGCAACTGTTTCCTTGTAGTGGAAGTAGCGGGGAGAGCAGTCGTGATGGCGAAGGTGCTTCCTCCACGCTGATCGCGTCTTCTTTAAGCTCATACGTAACGCGTCACGAGATGCTCACAAACTTCCTGAACTTTAGTTCTGCATTGTTGTCTCAAGAATCCCAGTCTTCATCGAAGGCAGCGATCTCAGAACTAAAAGATACGGCGCTGTTTGCGGTGGAGGATTTGGACAAGAGCGAGGATGATGAGGTGTGGAGCCTCCACAAGACGCGCATCTTTGAGCTTGGTACTCGCGTTTTCTTCCGTACGGTGGTTCGTCTTCCAGCAATGGTGCGATCCTGGTGGAATGATGATTGCTCGCGCGCTACTCGTAGCTGGGCTGCCAAGTACTTTGAAGACTATATCACCCCTTCGGTTTTCGCATCGGAGCTGAAGCTTATCCAGAATGCTAGCGAGAGCTCCTCTTCCGCTGGCGCATCGTGGGACGACGAAGAAATGACCGTGAAGGGTAGTCGTGTGTCTCGCGAAATAACGACAACGTATGTGAAGGACGAGTGTGCTTTGGAAATGGTGGTACGTGTGCCTTCTTCCTACCCGTTACGGTGCGTGGACGTTGAGTGCACGAAGCGTATTGGGATTTCCGAAGATCGCTGGCGTCGCTGGATACTGCAAATTATCCGCGTGACATCATCTCGCGATGGCTCACTCCTAGACGCCGTACTACTGTGGAAGCACAACGTGGACAAGGAGTTTGAAGGTGTCGAGCCGTGTCCAATCTGCTACTCGATCTTGAACCCTAAGAACATGAGTCTACCATCACTGGCTTGCAAGACATGCAGCAACAAGTACCACAACTCGTGTCTGTACAAATGGTTCAACCAATCGGGCAAGAACAAATGTCCAATATGCCAACAACCGTTTTGCTAAGAAAGAATAACTCGCTAGTAGTAATCCTCGATTAATGGCTCGTGTTTTTTTAAATAACGTACGAGTCAAGAGAAACAAGAGTGTTGTACATCATTGTAGTAATATAGCAAGCGGTCAGTTCTAGCAGATGATACAGCCACATCCTGCCAGTTCCTCCGTTTTGGTAGCAACGTGACTCCGCGTAGCTTCTAAGCAAACGACCAGCAGCAGCAGCAGCAAGAGTCAACCAGCTAGCTCCCCACTAAGCGTCGGACCTTGTGCAGCAAAGCACGCGTACCTCGCACCGTCGGCTGAGGCTTATAATTCACCGAGACGTTTACAGGCGTCGGGTGCGTGTCAAAGACCGGAACAGCAGATCCCAAATTTTGTGCATCTTGTAAAATACCGCGTCCCATACAGACGAGACGGACAGCTTTCGTGTCCTTGACCGATGGCACGTCTACGAAGACTTAAGTATTAGTTCAAAAGGCACAAAATCTGACAAAGCTTCCACGGCCACGTACTTTCGGGCCAGCTGCGCATAAGACGCGTCTTGACTTGTGCCACTGTCGTTGTCTTGGAAAAGCTCAGCAAAACGTGGACGCCGTCTTGGTTAGCAAACAGAAACTTTAGTCGCAACTCGTTGCTCGTGCTGTCGTCAGCCATGGGCCGACCGACGCTTGTGACAGGGAAAGTTATTCGTATTGTGAGACCGTTCTCCCGTTTCATGTGGGCGCGGCGATTGGACGATAAGATAAACCCACACGATCGATTGGTTAAGACTTGGTCATGTCGCACGTTTTTTCTCAGAAACAGGTTACCACGTTATTTAGAACAAGTGGTAAACCGTCGGGACAGGGTGGAAGGGGACGTACAGAATATCCTCCAATGAGATTTCGTCATTGAACGCATGGATTTTCAATTCCTCTTTAACGTGATTTAACTAGCTCATGGCTTCCTCTCCTCGTCGACGCATCAAGCGACCAGGTGACGACGACAAGCAGCCATGCCACTTCATCTCTCCGTGTCAATCCCCTTCATCACAATGGATTTGTTCGATCCAGAATTGTTTCCAGCCCAAACCCACCGCGTATTCTCCCCATTTACACAAAGACGACGACCCGCTCATGCTACAGCAACGTCAGTGCCGTGATAAGATTCGAGCGCTACGACACGTACGAGAGCGTCTTCATTTCTATCCATTACTGGACAAGCCGAGAGATCGGAGCGACTCGACGTGTTATTCGATGAAGATTTCGACCAATCTGATTCTCTCAAAGGAGGTGCTGGATTGGCAGAAGGATGATGATACTTTGCAGACAAATGCACCTCAGAACGTCGGAATTGACGCCTTAGGAAGCCTTGAGATGCTTTTATTTGCATTCTTTTCACGACAAGAGCTAGTACGTGTCAGTGGTGTCTGCACGGCGTGGAAAGCATTGGCTCGAGATGATTTATTTTGGGAGCCACTGCTTTTTACGTCGGTGGAAAAGTATCCGATACGATCGTTGCTAGGCTTGGAACGGGTTTCAGCGCATCAGTACGACGCTGTACCTGCGATTTTGGTGTACATGGTGTATCAAAGACTGCAAATTGCACAGGTGGCGTCTTTTGAATGCAGTGACAATGCAGCAGCAACGGTGAATGCTGCTGCCACGAGAAATAATGGTAGATTTCTTGAGCTGCTTCAGCCGTTGAGTAGGCCGAGACAAGCTGGACCACTTCGGCGGATACGAAGGATAGGTCGAGGACGACGCGACGAAGCAATTTTGAGTGTGCATCTGGTTTGTGTAAAGTTTCACTCAACAGCATCGACATTGGGAATGCAAGAAGCGGTGATGGCTGCGGGATTGCATCTGCAAACACAAAGAGAAGATCAAGATGCTCATACAGCTGGCGTGCTGAATGGAGCGACAGCAGTCCCTGGTGAGCAACAGCCCGTCGCGATGAATGCTCAGAATGGTGCTAATGCTGTCGAGGACGAAGATGTATACAGTGTGGCGGACGGGCGGGATCGGGTGACGTTGAGCACGTGGCTGTCCACGAAGAAGCGGGTCAACGAGCGGATATTGCGGTCATTCTTACGTCAATTGTTGCTTGCAGTGGATACATTGGAGCGGTCGAACTGCAAGCACACTGACATTTCCCCTGTCAATATTGTGGTGCACTGCCAGCCACGAAATAAGACGACATTGTCACAGAATACCTCGGCTTCTGCAAATTTACAGGTGGAACGAGATGAAAGTGAGGAGGAGGACGAAAGTTCTGATGCCAGTGTGGGCATTCCAGCTGTCCATGGTGCAGTGGCAAAGGCTGCGCATGACAATCGCCAACGTTGTAGGCGACGCACGCCCTTTTTCCAGCTTTTTATTAGCCGGCGGAATTGCCAACAAATAGGTGGCAGTCGAGAGAGAGCATTGGATCCAGTTCTTGGGATGGATGCAGTGAGAAATATTCATGAACTGAATGGTGACGATTTACATGCAATCGTGCAACAGCGTCAGATACCAGCAGGGGCGGAACCGGAGGTAGCAGATGATGCTGGTGTTTTTGCTAACGGTGGTAATCGTCGTGCCATGGCTTTTCGACTTCGCATCCGACCAGCGCTCGCTCTCCCCAATATGGTGAGCTCGGTAATCCAAACTGCTATGACTGTGTGGGCTCGTGGTCGTTTTGCGGATGCAAACGCATCCTCGGTGCTGACACAGCTACTGCGCTTCCCAGACAGTTTCTCGAGCAGTCTGCGGTCTTTTCTGGAATATGCTACGTATCTCATAATCACGCACTCGGCTACCGCATTCAAATTGCTTCGACATGACTACCTGCAGTGTCCAGGAGCTCGGCTAAGTCTCCACTCGTCGCCACATTGGTCTCGAGCGTCAACCAGCGATGTGAACAAGTATAAAAGCAAGCTCGTAGCGTATTATGCCACCTTACCATCCCCCGTGGAAGGGCTTTTAGACGAAAATACGTCTGTAAGTCCACCAGTGATGGATGAGCTCATGCCCAGGACAAACCTAGGCACTCAGTACTTTTCCGAGGCTCTGGAGGAAGCTACTCTTCCCACAAAACGCTTTGTCAGCGTCGTCGCGCCGCCTACTGCATCATCGTCCTGGGTCCGCAAACTTGCGTGTACGCAGACTTGTACACTACAACGGCTGGATCTTTCTCATGCGCGCGCGCCAATGTCTGTGCTGTTGCAAGAGCTTTCCACGCTGCCGCGATTAACACACCTGCGTTTGCCCAAACAGATTTTACGAGGCGATAACTTGGAACACCTTGTGGCTGCGTTGGCGTATGCTGACCTCCTACCGCACCTGCGAGGACTCGATACGATTGTGCGTCAGGCCATGGACCGTATGGAAAAATCCTATCTCATGCAGCTCGATATGGTCACGTTCCTGCTGCAAAAACCCCGTAGGTCTATCCCCGCAGCTGAAATCAGTGCATATAGCTTATCGTAACCTGGAAGATAACACATCACAAACACTTGTAGCAACACTGAAGCGGTGCATTACATTCTTTGTCAACTTGCTCGCTTGATTTGAAGACCAAAATTTGTCGTTAGAGACTAATCTAGTTTTGGCGTGAAGCGTTCTTTGTAAAGAGATAAGCCATCGGAATTTCCTCCAGTTCACGACGTGAGCACAAATATTCGCCCAACACGACTGTCACACCTGCTGCCATAAGATGCACGAACCACCAGTCCCACATCTTCGGGAATTCCTTAGGAGTAAAACAGCATTTTCAGGTCACATGCTTTGATCAAATTCCGAAAACAAAGACGCACCGAATAGAAACATTGAGCGAGAAAGTCAATAAAGTAGAGAGTCACGCCAAAGTCCAGACATTTCTTGGCACGCTCCACAAAGAGCATGAGGCCTACAGCACTGTAGAGAAAAGAGAGAGAGACATCATGTCAAAGCCGAAGAAAAAAACAAATCCAGTACAGACTGAGAACGAGACCGACCTGACAAGGCTAGCAGCCACAATAGCAAGTACTTTCTTTAGACCAGCAATAGTCGTGATGGTTTGTGTGTAGTACGCAAAGAAATCGTCAAGTGTCACTTGGTCGCCATGACAAATGCCCAGCATAAGACCTTGAGCCAAGTAGTAGAAACACTAGTATACAACATACGGATTGACACCATGTTAATGGAATGTTGTACGAGGTATTGCTATACAGAGAAGTTAGTCGCTGTAGTTTACCTGCATGCATACTATCTGCAGCAAAATGAGCTTCGTCGTACCGTAGAATTTGGGCCTCATCTTCCTGTTTTCGTTATGATTGTTTGATGTCTTGTACTCAAAGTGTAGTCCTGATCAACTGTCAATACCGATATACCGGTCTGGTGACCTTTGATACATGTCTCACGTAAAGTAGGGAGATTTTACCCAAAAGCGAGCTTTGTAGTTATCATTTTTAGTACTTAACGCAACTTTAGCTAGTGTAAACAAGTACAAGAAATGGTAAGCCAAACCAGTCGGTAAATAGATTAATCAACGAGACGTCACAACATGTGCGACGTGGGGCTGCATTTTGCTTCACTGCGACCTAACAGCAGGTTGTTGCCGCTTGCTGCGATGAGGCACTCGAATACCGGAGTTGCCGATGACACCATTCATGCTTGCGTCGTCCAGAGGTCCGTACCGGATGACGTACTGCTCCGTGCTGTGTTGAAGCCGCATATTCTCCGTCATAAGACCGGTCAAGTGATCATTAAGCACCATGATCTTGTTCTCCTTCTCTTTCAACACAAGCAGATCTCGTGAGCGACGTGATCCACCGCTTCTGTTAAACCTCTCGCGATTTCGAAGAGCTTGGATCTGCACATCCTTATCCACAACTTGACTTGTAAGCTTTTCAATTTCCTTCACAAGCGCCTTCATGTCACCCTTGGAGAAGCGAATCTCCTTTAGTTTCATGTTCGCTTCCTTCAGTTCGCGCACGCGATGCTTGAGTTTCGTGCACTTCTCTTTCCACTCACTAATCGCCGAGAGTTCACTTGCGCTGCCGTTTGAGTCAGACAGCTCTTTGTGCTCCAAGTTCAGCTTTGAAACTTCCCTGCCCATGACTTGCACCTGCTGATGAAGCGGTTTATCCTGCTGTTCCACATCAAGCAGTTGCATTTTCAGCTCGTTGATGAGCTTCTCTTTGCGATTAATAATTGCGTTTTGGCGGACTTCGCGATCTTGGAAGCTACGAACAAGTGCTGAGACTTTCATAATGCCACGGTGGAAATCACTGTCGTCAGCGTTGTTTTTGTCAACGTGTGACCCTTGAGCACCACATTCGATGTTCAGTCTTCTCATCTCGCGGCGGAACTGATTGAGCATAGCAGACTTGGCGTCTTTGAGGTGAGCAATTTGTGATGTTAGCTCCTCCTCCCGCTGCAACAGTCGCTCGTAAGCTGCCTCTACTTCTCTCATCGCTGTGGTATGAGCTTTAACGTTGGCTTTATCCAAGCGCTTTGGAGCGAGCTTTGCTTGGGCAATTTGTTTCAATTGCTCCTGAAATTTCAGATTCTGTCGTTTTAGAGAAGCAACTTCATCTTCTTTCTTCTGCAGTTCGTTTTGGAGTTGGCGTTTCAGTTCGTCTACGTCTTCCCGTGCATGCTGCAGCTCTTCATCCTTCGCAGCCAGTGCATATTTATGCTCCTGAGCCTCATTCTCGTGTGCAATGAGCTCGTCTTGCATGTTTTCTAGCTTCAGCATAAGCTTTTCGGATACGTGGAGATGGCTTCTTGCGTTATCCATCTCGGCCGTGTTGTCACGAATTTCCACGTGCAATCGTTCGATCTCATCCTGTAGTTGTTCGATCTCTTGGCGTAAGAGGTCAACTTCAGTCACTTTCGCATTCAATTTTGTAACAGTGGTGGCATTCTCAGCGGCTAAACTGTCGTACCGCGCTTGCATCGATCGATACTCGCGTTCTTTCTGTAATTTTTCGTGCATGAGGCGCTGTTCTCTTCCTGTTATGGACTGCTCGCTGACTTGCAGCTCGTGTTGAAGCTGCTTCACTTGTGTTTCCAGTTCGTCCACACGTAACTGTAGTTCATAACTTTCAGCAGACTGCTGCTCACTTACTCGGAGTTTTTCCTGTTGAAAACACTTCACTTGTGCTTCAAGTTCCTTCACACGTGCTTGATGTTCGCTTCCTGCGGCAATTTTCTCGCTGGCTTGAAGTTTATCTTGAAGTTGTTTCACTAACGCTTCGAGCTCCTTCACTTGAGCCTGCTGTTCGATACTCGCGGCGGATTCACTTACTTCTAATTCATGCTGAAGATGCTCCACTGACGCTTCTAGTTCTTCTTTCACACGTGCCTGGTATTCGTTACCTCCGGCAGACTGCTCCCTCACTTGAAGTTTGTGCTGAAGATACTTCACTGTCGCTTCTAGCTCCTTCATTTGAATTTGCAAGTCCTTTTCAACCTGAGAGTTTTTTGTGCGTTCTTGCTTCCCATTATGAGAATGATCCATCAAATGTCGTGACATTTCCTTTTCTTGATCCAGCCTGGACTGCAACTCTGTCACATCGTCCCGTAAATCAGCCACCTCAATTTCTTTCGCTTTCAGTCGAGCCATCAACTCCGTCTTTGTTTGATCGTGCGTTGTCTTCAACTCTTCATGCGCAGCTTCAAGATGCTCAGACTCATTAGATGCGCTGCTTTGAGCCCACTTTTCCCCCTCATGCGCCGCAATCATTTGATGCATCTCATCCTGAATGCGATTTTGCTTCTCTCGTTCACGTTGAAGTTCAAGAAGCTCTGAATCTAGTTTCTCCAGCTCGGCAGCATAATTTACTAGTTCTCGCTGAAGCTTTGCGTTCTCTTCCTCAAGCTTAATCCGTTCACCACTTGATCGTAGTTGGTCCAATTCAAGCTTAGAGTCCAAAACTGCCTGCAGATGGACAGCCTTTTCACTTGCTTTCTGGACCTGTCGATCCATCTCGCGTACAAACCGTTCCAACTTTTGAGAAAGATCCTCTTCTACCCCAGATTGGCCCTCGCGCAACAATGAAGGCAGAATATCCTCCAGCCCGCGCTTCTCGTTATGAAGGTGCTCGAGCTGGACACACAACTGCTCATTCTTCATCCGCAAGCTCTCGTACTCGTATTGCTGAGCCCGAAGCTTCTCTTCCAGGGACGTGATTGTTTCCTGCAAATTTCGCAGTTGATGATGACCCTCGTTCATATGGGCTGTTAACGTTTGCAATTGACTTCGACCATCCTCAGTAGCCAATGCTGCCGAACGTTTCTGGGTTTCAATCTGCTCAGCCGCCTGCCGCATCACTTCTTGGATGCGAAGCTCAAGCCCACGCTTATCATTTTCAAGTTGCTGTACAGATGACTTCCATCTTTCAACGTCATTGTTGGCCGTCATAACTTGGAATCCAAACGCTGATTTCTCCGAAGCTAGGTCCATCATATTGCGGTTTATCGCTTCCTTTTCCTCACATAGCAAGCGAACTGTATTCTCGTGAGTGGCCTCCTGCTCAAGAGAATGATTGTGGGCTTCGTTAAGTCTTGCGTCGGCATCAACTTGGATCGCTTCGATATGTCTTTGCAGCTCCTGGTTCTGCTCTTCCAGGCGCACACGTTCGCTCTGGAGCAGTTCCACTTCTTTCCTAAGCTCATTGTCAGAGGACAGGAATTGCTCAGTCTGCGCATGTACATCAGCATTCTTCATCTTTTGCAACTCGAGTTCGTAGACATTATGCTCAAGCTCACGCTTGAGGGAATCGCATTCACGAGTAACGTCGTGCAATTGGTGCTGAAGTCTTTCACACTCCTTGCGCCACTTGCCAAGCTCCTTTCCTTCAGTCGATAATTTGCCCTCATACATTTCCAGGTTCTTCGCTGCCTCATCTAGCTTCGATCGCAGCTGCTCATTCTCTCGTGTCAAACCGTCGAGCTGTCCCTCTACTTGGGAGACGAAATTGTTGTATTGGTTCTCGAATTCGGCAGATTGCGACCTAATTGTTTCCTCATGAGCAGTATCCTTGGTGACCGTTTCCTCTACCAGGTGCTCAATCTGATCCTTTGCATGTGCTAATTCTTTCGTAAGCTGCTGCATTTTTTGAGCATCCGCGCTACGGGATTGATATTGTTGATCGAGCTCTTGCGAGGATGCCATTAGCTGATCAATCTCTATGCTTTGGCGTCGGTTGGTGTCCTCCAAGCTCGCAATTTTTGCTCGCAATTCAATGTTTTCCTCGTTGATTTTGCTAAATTGATGCTGCAGCTCTTCTTCCAGTCGAGATTTTTCATCCAGCAATTGCTGTTCACGTTGACTCATTGCAGACATGGCCTGAGCTTCAATTTGCGCACGCATTTCCCCTGCCTCTTTTTTAAGGTTCTGAAATCGCGTTGATTCTTGTTGAAGTGTTTGATTAAGCCGCTGTAGCTCTGCTTCAGACTCGTTTCGGTATTTTTGTTGCTCAGCTAAATGCTCCTCGTGCTCTTGTGCCATTCTTTCCATGTGCTCCTGCAGTTTACGATTTTCGCCTATAATGTGCTCCAGATTCCCCTTCCGCTGTTCCAATTCTCGTCTGCCATGGTTAAGCGCATTTTCCAGCTCACTAGTTCGATGTTCTTTCTCCTCGTATTTAGCTTGCCACGTTCTCACATCCTGCTCAAGCTCTGTGGTCTTGTTCACTACAGATTCAAAACGCTCACGTAGTTCATCAATTTCCTGCTCCAAAGTATGCATCTCGTCCAACTGGTGAGCCCTTTGCTGCTTCAACGCCGTATTTTCCTGCACAATAACCGAGTTATCGCGCTCCAGGCGCTCCAACAGCAAGTTTAACGTGTCATTCTTCGTATGTAAAGTCTCAAGAGAAGCATCTCGCTCCTTCAGCTTCGTTTCCACATCCACTCCCGCTTGTCGTAACATGGCCACCTCCGAACGTAATTGTTGAATCTGACAAGTGCCTTGTTTCTTTAGTGATTCTATTTCCTGAGCAGCAAGATGGTACTTTTCCTCCCACTTTTGCTTCTCCACTTTATCTTCAGCGATCTGCAGCTCCTGCTTCTGAATAGTCTGTCAAAAATAACCAACAAAGAGCATTAATGCACCATCTCCAGCTACAAAAAAAGAACATCCTACAAACCTCTCCCAGCTCTCGAATAAGCTCGAGATTCTGCTGAGCTTCTGCAATAGCCAAGTCTAGTTCTTTGCCCTATCATTGCATACAATAACATCAGTAGGCGCTGTCTCCCTGTCTCATGAAACTAGAACCTTACCTTCCAGCGGTCAATATGTCTCTTTTGAGACTCAATCACCGCTCCAAGCTCTGCAAATCTTTGAATAATTACTGGCATAAGTGTATGTTCCTGTTGATGCTCTTCCTGTTCCTCCATAAGCACCAAAACACGGTTCTAAGTGCTCATATTTCCCCTTTTTCACTCGTTTAGACATTTGTAACTTACTAGAAAGTGCAGAAAATCCGCAAACGACCGCACTGCTGCTTTGACTTTACTAGGCGAGTATCTAGCAGGTGATTCTTCCAGTCCTGCGAGATCTCGAGACGTCGACAAATGCCGTCGGGAGGACTCTGGCGTGACGCTAAACTTAAAATCATCGTCGCTTGTCTTGTCTTGTCGTCGACGTGGGGTCGAGAAACCTGCACGTACAGAAGATCCACCATCGTCCATGGCCACGTCCATCACGCTCCCGCGCGTGCAGTTTAAAAAGGAAAAGTGATAATGTCGCTAGCACTTTCTACGGGGTCATGTGAACCACATCCTTAACCAAGTTGAAGTTGCAAAAAGGTTGACGTGAACCAGCATGAGCGTATTATCTTTGTACATGATGTCATGTGAAGCGTATCAAACCTTTTTATCTTTGTACATGATGTCATGTGAGCGAATTAAACCTTTTTATCTTTGTACATGATGCAATGGAAGCCTCGCTCGCTTGTTTTTTTGGTAAAGATCCGTGCATAAGTTACTTTCGGACAGCAGCAATGGTCATGTACGTTCAGATTGGGGCTTTCGAGTCAATGGCTGCGCCCGGGAAGTCTGCTCGATCGAAGATGAATACGAAGGCTCCGAGTCAGAGAAGACGAAACCATAGCCAGAAACTATATCGTTACCAGCTTCGGCAAAGCTTCTCCGTGAGTTCGGATTGTAAGACAACGAAGAAGCGCGAGCCATGTCCAGAGGCGACCGCTGTGCCTTCCTGTACATAAAGTGGCCCGACTCGTCCGACGCATGGCCGGAGTTGAGCGAGATTGTTGGAAGTTCGTTGGTGGTTGACAACAGAGGAAAGCCAAAGAAACTGTGTCGCTGCTCCTTTTGTTGTGCGACTTCCTGCCCTGTCCGTCGTCGACGCACTGCAAGTACAAACACAACGAGGCAAATGAAAGCGGCACAACCGAGTGTAAGGCCAGCGATAAGTCCAATGTCGGAATCTGAAGCTTCCTCAGTCGAAACCAATGCCGAAGGTGCCGTGACGGTTACACGTATGAGCGATGCGACGTCGAACCGGAAGTCGTCCCCATTAGGTACCACAGCATGCGCCATAAGTGCGTATGTTCCTTCACTCAAAAAATTGATTTTTGACGAAAACTGAGCCATGCCACTTATCCCAGAGAAGTTCGTGGCTGGCGCAGAATATACCAACGTCTTCTTTTCCGAAAATGGCGAGCACTTTGTGTCGTTGCAATAGTAGATATTTCCCTGTGGCAAGTTCACGTACCCATCCGTCAACGCGTCATAAACCGTCGTGCTGTTTACAGTCATCTCGCCTGTCACGGTAATTGCAGCCTGCCGTGCGACAGTCCAGCTCACTAAGACATCGGCATTTACCGACAACGTCGTAGTGAAGGCAGTCATGTTTATCGTATATGGACAGTTGCTGCTATTCCCCGAGAACATAACACTGGTGGCATCAACGCTCTTACTATCAGCACCTGCGCCTACTCCCCAGCAGTACGATTCGCTGCCACCCTCCGCGAGCTTCTCGCTTTCCATCGGTTTCGCCGCCTTTTCTTCGGCTGCAAATATTTCGAAGTATTTGATAAAGTCGTATCGCTGTGAATTAGCGTCGTTCCCCGCCAGCGTCACTTGAGCAAAGCCAGTGTACCAGCCTATTGAGGGAACGACAATTCTGCTGGCATTAAATGTTACCGTATTTGCGGACGTAAAATTCGCGTATAACTGAGCAGATGATTCAGTCACTGTGCGCGAATATTCGTCGCAGCCCACGTCGCGCTCGCACATCATTACGAGCGAGCTGGCAACGGTGTGATGATTTTGCTGTTCATTCCCCACGTAGATTGCTTTTAGCGGTGAAGGCAGTTGAATCTCCTTAGACACGTTACGAGACAGCGTGGCAGTCCACACAACATCAAAACCTTGATTAGCTTGCACGACGTCCTTGACATCAAAAACCATCTCAATTTCGGAGCTTTCACTGCTCGCAAATAGAGCATCAACGCTCAGCTCATAGTCCAGAGGACTCTGCGCTGTCATGCGGCAATAGGTCGAGCGACCGTCATACTTCCTGCTAGCATTACAAACACGTCAGAAATCAACTACTCACTGCAAATTTTCAGGCATTAACTCACACAGCCTCTACTTGAGCCTTCTTCACAAAGATATCTGCAAAACTCTGAAAATAGTACAGCAAGGAAGGGTTGTCGGAGTTGCCCAGTACAGCAACAGCAGCCACTGTGTAGTTTCCTTCTGCTTCGAAAGATACACCGTTCCGTGCCTCAAAGTACGTCACGTCTGCAGTACTCGAAACATTCCCTGACTGGACTGTTGTGAACGTGTTGTCGTCCAGGATATTCGGCATGCATCGCGCCCGTGACACGCAGATCTGGACGTAAGTGGAAAGGATCTGCACGGTTGTATCAGAATCAAGTATAGTCATCGCATTAGGTGGTATTGGGACGTCCATGGCGTTACTTGAGTCAACGACGAGCTGTAAGCCCCACCGCAGAGCTACATTTTCTTTTGGAGCGTAGGAAGCTGCCACCGCAAAGATCATCACATCCACGGTACACTCTGATCCGTTATAGACGGCAAGCGCTTTCATGCTTAAAGTAGAAGCGTCGATCTTCCAGCAGCTGGTCATGTCGGTCGCCAAGGTGTCGAATAGTAGCACTTGTAGCACTGCCACTATATATAGGAAGCGCATGGCGAAGAGCCTAAACAACAAATAGCTCGAACCGATCAGCTTTTTTTCATTAGACCCAAAAAATGCTTCGACGTTTCAGAATGTGAGATGGATGTCCTTAACGCCAGGTTACATCCGAGCTATTGCGAAACTCCCTGGCTTTTTTATGGCACAACGTGGACAAAATCAGGTCGTATTTGTCACTAACGTTGAGGATGCAATGTACCGAACGTGATAAAGAACAGCCATTGTTGCAACCCAGCTGGTGGCTCGAGACAAACATGTCCTGGCTGCCAGCCTGCGAGAAAGATCTGCTCGATATGAACTGGTAGCAAGCAGGTCCACCTGAATGAAGAGGTTTCCACTTCGCAATGCATTGATTTAAAGATTCAGTGCTTACTGGATAGACTGCTTCATTCAAGCAGACGCGTCATACGCTTTATGCTTATGCCGCTTTAAAGCGACTGCTATGACATAATTGACAACACATTCTTCATCTAACTAGCGACATTATGATAAGCAAGTTGCTCACTAGATTAAACGGTTGGCACATGTTTATCGACGTGACACATGACGGACTGCCAAAAAAAAGTAGCAAATCGTACTTGCCCGAAGATAAACGGTACATCAAAGTTCAGTCTATGTTTCAACGTTGCGCAAACTGGCTCTTACAGGACATGCGGTGAGAACATCCACACAGGACGCTAAGACTTGCTTTCGAGTCTGAAGTAACGCTCAGTTGGCCAATTCCATCGTGGCGTTTCATTCGTGTACCAGCATCTCCACGTCTATCAAGTCGTTTGACGTTCCGAGCTAGTATCCAGTCACCATGTACGTTGTTGTTGTGTCGAGTAACAAGACGTCTCTGCTGGCTTTGGGTCTTTGCGCACATTGACAGCATTACTTTATGCAGGGCGACGTACAAAATGGATCGTACGACGACGTACTGCTACTTTATTTCAGAAAAGTACTCGGCGGAGCAGCCTATGCAGGATAATATGCTAGTGCGTGACGTGGGCAGCCTGTGCCCCATTACCATTCGCGTGGACATTCCCGACCAGCTCGAGAAGAACGCACTTATTCCGCTGCGCTATACCGCCACGCTCGACAAATCGTCGGCTGATCCCAAGTTCAAGTTTCCCGAGCCGATTGTGCGCGCGGCTGTGCCTGATTATCTGCTAAGCAACAGCAGTGCGTCAGGGAGTTTGGACGGGAGCACGTTTGACATAGCGGTGGCCAACGTGGTCATCTGTGACTGGCGCTCGTGCGACATTTTCTCGACAACCGATGGGAGTTCCACTTACTACTCGTCCAAGAACAACCCGAACAATTTCAATGACAATATAGCCGTTTTTGGCTCTGAGGAGCTTGTGATTCCTAAGGACGGAAAGTACACGGGATACGTCCATCTCGTAGTCAACATCGCCGACAACTCGCGAGTCGATTTTGTAACATTTTTTCCCTTGCAGATCGGTGATGTCGCTGGTACGGCTCCTAGCAGTATTACGACAGACGGCACGACCATATATTGCTGGACTGCAGAGGATGTGTCTGTGTTTGATCCGAGTGTTTCAGGTGACCTTACTATTCGAACAGGTAGTTTTTGTCCCGGTAATATGTCCATGTCGCTCTCGTCTACGGATGTTTACGTTGGAGACACGATCGATATTGCCTGGAAGCTGGACATGTCAGAATCGTCCACCGATGACTCGACTTTGATTGCTGAGGTATCAACGACAGATGCTATCAAAAACCCGCGTACAAACATTTACTCGGTTGTGCCCATCTCCGTCTTCAGCGGCTGCCAGCGGAACTTGGTTGGTGCCAACTGCTCTACCTACACGGGAGACGAGTCGTCTACTTTTGCCATCGCGGAATACGATGACTTGAACCTCACGAGTAATGCCGTTAACTATTCGACTACTTACACTTTCGACACTTCGGGTGAGTTCACAATGTTCGGACGTGTTGCTATGGCGACTGTAGACGGCGAGCGAATTGATATGGCCATCTACTCGAGCGTGACAGTTTCTGTTAGGGGTGGAAGCAGCGGTAGTGCTCTGTTTCTTTACACTGGTATTGGTATTGGCGCTGCCATTTTGCTGGCTGGTATGCTCTTTTGCTACATGAAGAAGCGCAACAACAAAGTGAACACGAAGAACATTCCATTCCGCCAACCTGTGAGCGGGTTGGCGCGCGCAAGCGACTATAGTATGGCGCCGTCAAGCTTCCTAACGCACAAGACACCCGCACAGCAGATACACAGGCTGAATTTGACCGGTGACTATGATGCTACCAACGCTGCTTCATCATACCTTGCAGTTAACGCTGCGGATAGCGGCTTATTTAATAAGACGATTTGCGCGGAGCCCGATCATGAGTCTGACTCTGAGGAAAGCAACGACTCCTTTTCGCTAAACCCGTACGATCGTGCCAGTTTTGCGGGTTTAAATGACGACGTTGGAAGCTCAGAGCTTTCCGATGCTAGCAAATTCTCGTTCCAGTCTGGCTACGATGACGAGTCGGAGTGGGAATTTGATACACGGCAACTTCTGACTGTTGATAGAAGCAACAACCCTGTGAGTCTGCCTGCTGCTGGTACTTACGAAATGAGGAATGGTATGCCCATTCTGGAAGAAGACGATTTGGACGACAACGACCAGCAGCACCCGTCGAACTCTACTTTCGGCCCGCGTAGCACGACTAGTTCAGGTTGGACCGTGAACTAACACCTACGCACATTACAATGAATTGATTGAGCTACACTCATACTAACCATCGTGGGCTCGCGACAGTGAGGATGACGCCACTTTGTTCTGGCAACCGCATGGGTGAATGACGTCGTCTTACGTGTTGTTTTTAGCATGAAACAATTGGAAATCGTGAAAGCCATAATTGATGGCGGGCATAGAAGTTCAGCAGTCCCCGTACTTATGCCGGCCTGACATCCTTTGCCAAGCAAATGTCATCCTTTGTGCTCCCCTCTTCTTCCGCATAGATATTGTGAAGCCTTATGATAAGAAATTCACCGTGCTACCACGAAACATTTTTCTGCATAAAATCTTGATGTCATTATGACATTGCCCTTCAATTTCCCTACAGCACCACTGCACCTTGCTAAATTAAACAGCGATATGCGGGTGATCATCCGATCCGTGCATTGCGAACTCGTCGTCATCTTCTGCGATAGCACCGTATGCATCGGGCTGGATTGACAGCAACACAGCTCGTTCGGTGGCCGATGTTGAAGATGGCGCAGTGTACTGAGACGAACGTTCCTTTGACGAGTATGACGATGACACTGACTCGTGACGTGTACGACCACGACTTACCGTCTCGACGTCGACCGAGAGAAGTGATGACAACGACGCCATGCGATCCTGTTCTTTGAACGAGTTTATGTGGCCGACCGAGTGGAAATGCGCTTGCAGAATAGTCTTGAGCTCGTCTTGAATACACAAGATACGCGCTTCTAGATCCACATCATTAGCGCCCATACCGAACGGACACTCGATAGAGGAAGCGACGTTATCCACTGCAAACAGCAGTACTGCAGCAATTCCCACGTAAAGTGATGTCATAAATCCCATTTCTGAAGCCAACGTGGCTGCCATCAGCAGCAAAAATCCAACAAAACACACATACAGAAACTGTGCTAAATTGAAAGTGATCGGTACATTGGACAAATTGAAAATCCTCGTGTACATCTGTGGCAAAATCGACAAAATCTTGTTGAGTTCCATGGCTTGCTCCACTGTCACGTAACTTTTCCTTCTTGCTCGGTTAATAGCACGACGCAACCAAAGCTCTACAATAGCTGCCCGCATCTTATTCGCTGATCCCACGACATTGCATTCTCGGTTCCATGTTTGTTCTCCTAGTGTCAATACTTCCGTGCTCGAGAACTCGTCAGCCTCTTTTTGTGTCAGTAAAGCACGCAATTCCAATGATGCATCATTCTCATTGCAATCATGGAACACAAGTGTAACATACAGCAAAATGTAACGCTTGACGTCTCGAATGAATTGACATTTGTTGCGGATCTGAGTACGGTCGGCCACACCTTTGCGTGAAAAGTGCACAAAGGCACAGGTCGTGGCTGTCAGTGTGCGTGCTGCATCAGCAATTGCACTGACATCATTCACCCCTTTTTGCCATTGGTGCAACGCTGCAAAGAGTCTCAGACCCACGAGAACCGCCAGGAATGTCGACGCAGAGAGAAGCAAATGATCCAAAGCTTCAGGAGGGAATAGCGTCGGTTTCTTACGCTGCAAAGCGACCACTGCCGTCGACAGAGCTGCTACAACTGCCGCACGACTTAACGTAGACGACGTGGCGATCGACGAGCCATGTGAGTGGAGCAACAGCCGCCATAGGATGCGATTACTGTAGTAGATCATTCTGGTCCGACACCTTTTGTGGTTTAAGATGTTCGAGCCTTTGAAAGAGCATGTCAATATGACAGATGAGAGGTTTACGCATTCTGCAAGAAATAACATGCAAAGATGTCAACAATGCCATCGGTCGCTTGAGAACGAGCTGCTTGGTGCATCTGGTACGATATCTGTAGCTGTATGTTGTATCTACGTGTATTCTTTGATTACTAAGCTTCATTTTGATGTGTTACTGGGGAAATTTGGTGCAGTATTGGGCGAGTCCTACGTACTTCTTCCGACCTCAAGCGCGTCTCAGAGCATGTTGCTGCTGCAGAAGCTGCCAGCGAGTACAACAATGCCGCCAGAGATGGACGAGTCGGGAGTGCTTGGAGAGGATCTGTATGCTAGTGCACGCTACAATATGTCGCTGCAGCAGCAGCACCAACAGGAACAAAGACGGCAACAGGCGCAACGTCGTCAGAAACTGCAGCAACGACAGCGACGCCAGCAACAGAAAATGAGAGACAGTTACACTAATGCTAGGAGATGTTTTGAAGCTCATGTACGCCGCACAAGCCACGAGAAAGAGAATCCAGAGATGGAGGACAGTTTAGTGGCTGTACCGACCTATGCAGACCTTAGTCATCATGTTCAGTTGCTCACGACACAACAGGCACATTGGTACGGACAGATCTGATGTCGATATTGTGTAGAGTGTGCTGATATAATAGTGATGGTGTAGTGCGGGATTGCCTGTACTAACGCCAGTGTGCAAGGAGTGCATGGACGGGATGGTTACGATTATCGATGGGTACGTTATTGACGTTTAACATGTAGTTGCAATTGCTCCTGCAGGTTGAATCAATGATTCAAGTTTATTTGTAGATGTGCTGAGCGGGCTCGGTATGAAAAGCGCTGCTTTGCGGGTTTCCTGCACAAGACAACGAGCTCAAGTGTTCACAGCCAAGATACTGAGCAGATCGACGACAAGACTCGCTTTGTACGTGTGCAATCTCAATGTTGAGCCGTGATATCTGATGTTGATCTTGTTTTTTGCACTGATTTTGAGTAGTACGAGAACGAAATGAAGGCACTGGTGGAAAATCTGGAACTAATGGAGAACGAAAGGAGTGCTATTGCTCAGCAAGAAGAAGCGATAAATGACGTGGAAAAGGCCCTTATGAATGAAGAAGCTGGACTGTGGGCTCAGTTCAACGAGCTGCAGCTGCAAAAAGCTGTTTATGAAGAAATTCGGGACGCTGGTACGGCGCAAATTGATGCGATGGAGCGCAAAGTGGCGTCAGCCAAACATTTGAACATGCTTACGGACATGTTCGTCATTGGCAGTGATGGCATGTTTGGCACTATAAACCAATTTCGCATTGGCCAGTCAGCGTCATCTATGGTGGAATGGAACGAGATAAACGCAGGCTTTGGCGAGTGCGCTTTGCTATTGCAGACATTAGCGAGCATCGTTGGCCTGGATTTTACCGAGTACGTTTTCTGACCGTTGCAGTTGACGGCGAAACTTGCCTTGTCGTGTCCATTAACTTATGAGTTATGTGTTGTAGCTTCAAGATTGTGCCGCTGGGGAGCTTCTCGAAAGTGATTCGAACGAGCAATCTTCGTATGGAGTACTGTCTGTAAGATGTGATAGTGTCGAGATATGGTGCGTGTTCTAATGTTGCTACTTTCTGCTCGGTAGACATGGCTCGGACCAGCAAAATTTTGCTGAGTCTCACTTCAATTTGGGCCTGGGTGCCTGGATCTCATGCCTTGGCCAGTTGATGGCCTATGTTCGAGCGCGAGACCCGTCCATCCGGTTACCTTACAAAGTGGCAAAGCATTCCGTCGGCGGGTATTCAATTCTGTTCCTGAAAAACAAGCACAAGGAATGGACCAAGGCTCTCAAGTACGCACTGACCAACTTGAAGTGGTTGCTTACGTGGGTTCTGCGCGCGGATACAGCATTACAGCGCCAAGCACTACCGCTGCGACTAGCAGCTCAGCTCTGAGCGAAGCTGCCTTTGCTTTTGCTGCCAACCCCCCTATTATGGAAAACAGCGACTCAAGCAGAGCGTTGTGATCATAGAGCACTTCTCGTAAACTTGTATTTTAGACCAAAATGAATATGTACATGTGGCAAAAGAATGTCATCTAACGTCTGCCTGTCTTGCCTTGTCTTCAGCTACGCTACAACTACCAGAGCGGTTACACACATACGCTGGGCTATTCCTCTTCTTCGTTCTTGCGTGTAATTATCTTGTAAATATGTGGAAGTTCGGCCTCGCTCTCTAGACCCTTAGGTAATCGCCTAAATAGTTCGCAGTGCGCATGAGCGGTATGCACAGCTCATTCCGTGATGTCCTCGGTCTTGATCGCCTGTCGTTTCACCGTCGAAGAAGCAGAATCTTGTTTTTCCGGTGTCTTAGCCGCATTGACGTTTGTTATGCTTGACAACGGCCGCTTCTTGCCAAGTCTTCCGCTTAGATTTACGCTGAGGCTGCCTGGCTCTGCTTTCTTCTCTGCTTCCGGCTCCTCATCAGAATTTGTGTCGTACGCTTCACAAAAGAAGTGCATCAGTAGTCTTGCATCTTCAGATTTTGGTTGTGGCATAGGGGCCAAGGTTGGCTGGCTCGGCCTACCATTGTGCTTCATGTTCGGCAAAATCTTGCGACCGCGGACTGACACAACGAGAGAAGATGGCAATGGTGCAGAAATTACATGCTGCGAGCCTGGGCCAACACCTCCAGCGCTAAGCGAGTCGAGAAAGCGAGCTTCTACGACAGACAATTCTTCACGAGCGCGTCGTATAACCTGGCGGTTAGCAAGGTTGTTTTCGATGGCACGAAATACCTGTTTGCCAATAGAGCTGTTGCCCTTGATCTTCTTGGTCACACGCATGGCCTCGCAGTTCAGGCGCTTGGCAAGATACCAGCGCAGTGAAGTGCCATCCTCGACGTCCAATAGCCCACGCTTGAAGTAGTGGATGATCATGTTCGTAAACGCTTCCTCATCTGGTGTCCACTTTCCGCTACGCAGCCCCGGCGAGCATTTGGATTTAGTTGATCGTTTCTTCGGAGCTTTGGCTGCTGCTGCAGGAAGCATCCCCGTGCGAGATACTGACGTGAGCACTGCAGCAGCATGATTAGCGGCATTGCTACTTTGCTGATGATTCCTTGACTGACTTGTAGCATCCTGATGGTCTCGTGGTTGTAGAATCAGCGTGTTGAATGGGTGATGGACACGGTCTTGCAAGCTACTGCTTCCACTGTGTCCTAAGCTTACAATCGCATGTGCAACTGATGCTCCTGTGCTCATGCTGCCACCTAAGTTTGAACTGCTTTGGTTCGTATTACTACGAGCAGTAGCGCCAACACTCTGGCTACTACTAACAATGGACAACATCGTCTCGGATGGTATTGAGCTTGTATTGCAGTGCCTTCAAGAACGAAGAGCTCGTGGCAGTTTAAAAGATAAGTAGACGTTCAAGCTTGCGTCGGTTTGGCTTCAGCGTAACGGGGTGACAGTTTTCTCGTTCGGGAGGAGTTACAGCAAAAGCCGTAAAGGGAGTACCAATAATGGGTGAGGTGTCTGAATTGAAGTTGGCGGCTCCGATGTGTTCAAGAGTGAAGCGAGGCTTCAACTAGAGTAACAGACAAGAGAAGCAGTCGAGGTGCGTCCGCCATTCAAACGCGCAGAGCTCTTGGAATGTAGAAAGGGGGCTATTTTCTTGGCTGGTGAGTTGCCTGGCTTTGTCTTCTGCGACACGTCCTTGCTATGTCGATTGGCTGCATCTACTGGCTTCACCAACCCTACAAATCAGAAGGAGATCAATCAGATCAAAAGAGAGAGGGTGAAGGTCAATATAGACGATATTTTACTGGCTCGAATGCTAATTACATACAACTTAGAAGAAGATAGTGACCACAGATGTACCACAGAGTGGAGTGTCGAAGTAAAATAAGCTTCGCGCCGTTGTTTATTTTTAGCGCTACTTCCTCGACTGTATCACTACTTATTTTGTGGTATCTCGATGGGAGACAGGCCATTTATTTCGCAAACAGTTATGGACTGGTCTAAGTTATCCTTTGATAAATGATACCCTCCATTCGGTTATCGCATCTTGTCCACCGACTTTGCTCTATTTGTATGTAAACAATCCTTTCATAAATTTTAGCCACCAGGGAGACCTGTAGTAGTAAGTGATGGACTCCGTGCTCTGGTCTTTAGTGGATGAAGAGCTGCTGCTCTGCAAATGCGATGAGATGAAATAAGAACGAGGGCACAACGATCGTGTCACGATCGCATTCGTACTTTATTTCAGTACATTTTGCGTATCTGAGCGTATACAAGTGGACCCACTCAGGTATTCATTTATATAGGAATTGAGAGACTTGAGTGCAACAAACTTGATATGACAATGTTTCACTTGCTCCTGCGCTTATACTAAATCTCCGTTGCATACTGAACGCAAGCTCTGCATCAAATGTCCAAAGATACGCGAATTTGCAAAGTGCTTTGAAGGGAAACGGACTGCATCACATCACTCGATTTGCACCTTATATTGCTCTCGACTCTAGACTCTTGTCTCTCGCCGTAAGGGATACGTAGCAGTACATATGTCACCAAACAACAGCAAAGCTGTGCGCCTAGGCAGCTGGCCAATGCATTCCCAGCTAAAACCACACGTCCATTTGACCACTTTTGGAAAAAGTTGGATGATACCACGACCAAGTGAATTGAAATTGCCCAGAACACTTGTTTTTAGCGACCCAAAGCTTTCCTTGTCCAGCTACTGGAGACGAAATTAACATCACTGCCGAGCAAGATTGCCATCTCTCTGATAATTGTGACGCCGCGGCTTCTATCTAATTAAGGCAGACACTTAGCGAGTAGCCACCCGTGAGCTGGATACATGCTCGAGAAAAGCATAACAAACAACTCATCTTGGTCTGCAAGACTTCGACGAGAATCTCGTGGAAAGTCCACTAGCGCATCAGCACGTCTACCGAGCTGAAAGGCGTCTTTGCTCTGCAGCAGTGTTTGTAAAGAACGCAAGTGTTTTTCCGTGGTACTGGTCATCTTGAAGGGAATACGATCGTCTACTCGCAACGGCGCGCCGTTGCGTGTTTGCAGCCGTACGAATATACCCACCACCATGCAGGACACGTGAAACTCGACACTATACTGTAAGGAACCACCAAGACCAATCGCTTTCATTATACCGTTGTTGCGACGTGCATGACCCAGCTTCAGTAGTAGATCGGACAGTTGTCGCAGCATCTGCTTCTTCAGCGTGGAAGGGAGCACCTCAGCCAATGGCTTGCATACAAAGTTTGTCACCTCCGCAGCCAGAAATAACAGCTTTATTTGTGCCAGAACACTCTTCCCAACTCGAGCACGTTCAATCCATCCCATCAACTTGGTCAGCAACGCTAAACTCAACGATTCCGTCAGCACTGGCGCGCGACGTAGCTGCTGTAGGAAGAGAACCTGGAGGGTGAGAAGTTTTCCTTGCTCCAGGCATGCTGCCTCAAATTCGTCACCACTCAATTCAGGCACGTGCAACCGCAATGCCAATACATCCCACATTCCTCGACACTCCTCAATGATCCATTTCTCAATGCTTTTCTCCGCTACTTGGCTCATTACGTGAACGGAGGCCACAACACGACCGCATGCAGCCAAGCACGCCAGCTCTCCACCACGAAAAACTAGAAAATTCCACAGAATTTTTCCTAGAGGTGTCCCAATCGCTTCCGCAGGAGACTGGATCGCAGAAATACTCGTGTCGCTTGCAGACTCTACTTTGGCAGAACTACAGTCCAAAGGTTGATGACCTCGGTAACTTTGCTGTTGCAACGTTTTTTGATGGGAAGCAAAGTTGCGTACAAGAGCGTCAACTTCCACAAATACCACGTTGCCGTACTTGCTCCAGTTGAGCCCTGATGAAGATGGCGCAGAGCTTCCACTACCCGGCTTTGGGCTGCTACGCATCTGATTAAAAAATACTTCCACCAGCGACAGATTACAAAACTGCAGTACTCCCGATATCGTGGCCGTCAAACATTCTTCTGAGATACCGTCATCGATTCCGTCTAAACTACTAGAGACTTCAGCGCCAATTTCATTTCCGGCTATTGACTTATACAGGTGTACGATTTCATCTAGCTTTTCGTACAGCGCTGTGCAGCTTGACCCGTAGAGGACCATCAGCCATGCAGCATGCTCGGAGTTGTAATGGTTGCCGTCCAAGGAATCACGATCATTTACTTCGAATACACCAAAGATCAATTTTAGAAAGAGGTCGACTCGCTCCAAACTTTCCCTACTGGGAAGTTTGTCGTGGTGCAGCGTAGTAATCTGGCTGAACAGTCGAAGAGCCAAATGCAGTCTAATGAACGCGTCCTGCATTATCGCTGTGCTTGGCGCCGTCGGGAATGACCCAATTAAACCCATACTTCTCATAGATCTCACGTTCGCTCGGCTTTCAAGCGGCTCCATTAAAGCATCTAGCGCGAATTGTTGCAGCGTTTTCAGATCTCCCACTACCATCTTCCACTTCGTCCAAAAGGCTGATTGCTGTTTAATGAAGTTGACAAAGTAAGGTGGAAGAGCATTACTTGACACTGCGTTGCCAGATTGAGTATGAAAATGCGGTAGGTCAAGCACCAATTCCAGACACAACTTCGCAAATTCGAGTAGAAATGACGAACATACAGCCTCGCTTTGCGCTTCGAGCCAGGCATTTGTTGATTTCCAAGTTGTGCGGCATAATATGTCACGCACTAACCATGATACAAACGGATATGGTGACAATGTAGACTGCAGTGGCGGAACCATTTGGTCACTAGATGCAATTGCCGCTACTGTGAGTTGCTGCTTTTCCGTTTGAATGAGTTCACGCATCTGCTGCACAATCTGCAAGGTCAAGCACCAGTGCTCCCACGCCAGTCGCGTCATGAATTGATGAAAGTGCTTGCAAATGTGAGAAGGTGCATGCGGAACAAGCCCCGTAAGGTAGAAAGACCAAATTTGTGACAGCTTTGCTGTTTGTGTCAGCGACGAATGACAAGTGTCATGTGTTGGCTGAGTTTTCAGGTACTCTGAGCAGGTAGCCACAAAACAGGAACAAATGGTAGTTCCCGTAGAAATGGTGTCTTGGTCCGACCATGGTGCACTAATCGCCGAGCCTTCTGTGTTTGTAGATGGCTGGTACAATGTCGAAAGCAAGGGCTCGAAAAACGCTGTAATTAGTTCCCACTGCTGCTCTTCTGGAGCCACACGACAGCATAGCGTGAACAAATCAAGAAAGCTCTTTAGGACACCAAGGCGCTGCCAGTACACAACGGGGAACTTTGCCGATGAGCAAAGCGACGCACTCTGTAATCCTTTTCCGCATAGTGCTTCACTATTACTTCCAGTGTTTGAAGCATTGCTACCAGACAGTCCACCTTGCCACCTCAGCGATGTCATGTGCTGGCTGAGAAACCTGACGCAGGCCTCGATTTGCGTAAGCGAGAGCTCTTTCCAGGAAGCTAATGGAATATCAACCAGCGACTCCCAGACCAACACATCTACCGGACACGGTAAAGCTGGTGCTTCAGAAATGCTAGAATTGTCACCATTGCTGACAGTTAAAGTCATGACACTATTGCGTTCGCTTGAATTTTGGAATCGGTAGTCATTGTGGACGCCAACCAAAGCATGCACCATTTTTTCAACATGGTCTTCCAGGCTAGCAGAACATATTAGTTGGAGCACCTTCGCGTACACACGCAGCACGTCGTCCAACTGGTTACACGCGCTAGTGTTCTTAGTTTTTCGGGTGCTTTTCACCAAACTACGATCTGCAGGAAACTGGTGGCTAATATCACCCAGAACCATGCACAAAACAGTGTCACGATCGAATTTGGTGGGCGTCTGTGGGGCCTCCAACCACGCACGAAAGTCAAAGCGGCACAACACAATAAGCTTCTCTTCGCTCGAGAGCTTAGAAGAACTGTTTCCACTCATCAATTTTGCAAACATTTCCACAAAATACGATGGCGCAGCTGCCGGGAAGAAACACTCGCTAAGTAGGTTGATGCGGGATGGGTCATCTAGCATGAGTTGAAGCAGAGTGCACGTCTCGCGTTCGTCAACACAAACAAATTTTAATCCCAGCTGCTTAATTGCTCGCCATAGTGCTTCGCTCAACGGTGGTACCATCCGGGACAGCTTCGTGTCAAGCTCAGTGAGGAGACGAAACCACTCAAGACCTATTTCATGCAACCGTTCCGCCTCTTGAATTGTCCTTTGGATAGGCAAAAGCAACTCATCCTCCGCAATATTATCCGCCACGTCAACATTCTCCTCTTTGGTGGTGTCAGTTGCTGTCGGATCCACCGGGGCATCGTTTTCTAGCTTTTGTTTCAAGCGTTCGTGTTCCCTGCTGAGCGTTCGCACAATTTGGTCAATAAGTAATATCTGAAAAGATAGCATCAATTCATCTCCATCGAGTTGCAGGAATTGCTCTGCTGAAATACATGTTGCCGTGAAGATTGCCATACCGCTTTCATCGTGCATTTGGTCACCTTGTTCGCTTATCGATGGTATCACAGTTGTCATCAGCATGGAGCTCATATCCCATCGCTCACCCTGTGCACGAATCGATTGAATAGCATCGTCTGCGCGTGAGTTCATCATCCATTCCAAGAACTCAAATCGAAAAGCCGCAGGACCGCGGCAATTTGTGCCTTCTGGACACGACAGACTCTGCGTCACGGTTCTTGTCTTACTAACGTAAAGTTGAGATACATTGTCCACCATTTCAGAGTCAAGTGCCACAAAAACAGACAATTTCTCCGAGTATTTCATAGCCAAAACTTTCAAGCCTGGTTTGTTTAGCAAAATAGTGGGTGAGATGGCACACCGATCAGGTGATATCATAACCGATACCGTTGGCAATGACGTTAGGTTTGAAGACCCCGATACTAAAGGCAAAGGTTTAATGCTAAGGCTATTCAGTCCAGCAACTCCTCCAAAGCTGCTATGTCGACGTGCAAGCACCGATGCTTCTTCCACAAATGCAAAATCATTTTCTTCGCCGACTGGAGCGGGGGGTGGGAGGGAAGATACCATTAAATTACTAGCACTGCCGTCTTCGCTATTGCCAGCCGTCAACTTATGGGTAGTTCGCGTTACAGTAAATTCAAAGCCGCACCAACCCATCCACAGAGGTAAATCGGACCATTTCATCTTGTCCGAGTGCGAGTTTAGCAATGCGTCACTGAGACGCAAGACGTCTTTTAGCCGATCCACCTCGTAGTGACGTGGTAAACCCGACAGTTCCTCTTCTTTTAGCCACTCGTTTGGGTCTTTTTCTTCAAGCCAAGCATCCATAGCAGTGTACAGCTGGGAAAGCGCCACTAGATGGGCATATCGCCGCTCCTTCAAGTCCGAAGCGGAGCCCCCACCAGTTGAAGAGCGACTGCCGGAGCCACCCGTAGCAGTCAAAACAACCTGCGCCTGATTAGAGCAGTAATTAACTAGTTTTCGCAGTTTGTTCTGAAGAAGTCTTCGTAAATCATGCTTTGAGTTGCGATAACCTATACGGTCCAGGAAATGGTGCGCAAAGACACGAGGACCGTCAGCAGTTGCGAAGTACAATGCGAAAAATATCTGCCAGTAAATAACTTGCGTAGGCTCTGACTCGGGCAGATCCAGGCAGTAATTGCACCAGCGGAATATCTTGTATTGCGATAGAGAATCAAGGCTGATATGACCGAATGCCAACGGGCTGCCTAAACGAGACGCATGAATCGGGCCTTCGTATATCATGTCGTCTGTCTGTTTATCCAGACTTTTTCCACCTTCTATCGCACCAAGAGCTGAAGCAAGTTTACCTTTTGTCTTCTTCATTTTTTCCAACTTCTTCATCGTTTTAGGTTCAAATCTAATCATAAGCCGCCCCATCGTCAAAAACAGCGGAGCTTCCTTTCGCGTCTCAACAAGCAAACTCCACAATGCCAGGTGCGGGCAACCGCTGACGTATTGCGCAACATTGAATGAACTACCGAATACTGAAGCAAATGTTGCCGAAGCGGCGACTGCTGGAAGGAAACTCATAACAAGAACTGGCTCATTGTCGATAAACTGCTGTTCTAATTGCCCTGCATCTTCTGCTGCTTGCCGTGCTGCACGCCGACAGAAGGCGTCGAATGCAGACTCAACCAACTCCACCAATTCGTACAGTATTTTTGATGATGCACCGATACTCGCGCTTCCATCAACTGAATATTCTTTGAAAAAAGATTCCATACTGCAATGCAGCATGACATCTAGGATATGTCGAAACGCAGCGTTTTCGTACCAAAACGGAACCTGTAACAATGCCTTCATCCAGAATCGCATTGACTCTGCGAGAGTCAAATCATCCATGGCATATTCAAAAGACCGTCGGATCAATGCGCAAAGCGATTTTGTTGACTTCGAGTAGTCGCTATTTGGCATCATCGCGAGGGAAGCAGTTGTGGCGGTTAAAGAAGAGTTCCGGATGGATAAAGCAGCGCTGGTCGATGATGATGCCGACGGTGACAATGCCCCTGTGCTATTTTCACCCCCTAAAGCCGAAGAAATCCACGACATTGCTCCATGAAATAAAGCTGAGGTTGTGACTGACATGGAGCTCGATTGGGGAAAACACTCGTTTATGAGTGCAGGTAGCACAACAGGGTGCAAGTAACGACTGCATTCACGCACAAACCGAAGTTTTGCCATAATCCGCTCCTTGGCTATGTTGACCCACCCACCAATACAACCCTTATTGAGAACTTCTTGCATGCGATGAAGTTCCTCGGTATTGATGTATGAGAACTCGTGCAGCGAGGTCAACAAGCTTAACAACTCGTCGATAGACAAAGCTTGCATCGCCGCCATACAAACCTCCAGCTCGTTGTCATATTCCATTACCACATCACCACTCTGTTCAGACCCGTCAGTTTCAGCTTCGTCACAGGATGATTTTGCAACCCCATCATTTTCGGTATTTCCAGTGGACGTCTTAGCTCCGTGCCCGATTATTGATTGGGACGCTGTTACTGATTTTAATGGACATTTTTTAGGCTTGTATAGCCGAGCTATAACAGAGAGTACATTTTCGAGTACTTTGATAGCGGCCGGAAAATAGTCACTCTTAAGCAACACCAGCAACGGCTCCCAGCGATCGAGACGGTCGCTAAACACAAATGTCGTCATCTGACATATTATATAAGCCACAATAGGCTCCGTACGTGGAGCTGCTGTAGCAGCAATTGTCGACTCAATCCCTGCTCCGGCGATTCCTTTATAATTCTGAGGTGTCAAAAGCCTTCGACTTTCCTGTTGAATAGGGGCACCAGTGCTTCCACCGATCTCTGTTTTCAATGCGCTACGTGTATCGTTGCCAATGAGTCCATACTGAGAAACTTGCTCCTCTAATGAATTATAAAACGGGAAAGCTTTGCGAGAAGGCACAGCCCGTAACACAGAAGCTCCAGCAAACCACCTGCGCAAAGTCGAAGCCTCCCGAGAGCGACCGTGACGAAGATCGATAAGTGCAAGCAATGGCTCCTGCGTCTTAGGAGAATAAAATCTCAGCTTGAGCATAAGTTTCCAGCACCACTTTTCAAAATCCACCGTTTCAACTAGCCATAACGCGCGACGAATCGATTTGGCAATTGAAGTGGCCTCAAACTTCTGTGGGGACCCTCCTCCAGGCAGTACAATAGCCGGTTCAGGGTCGCTTGCACACTCCTTTCGCGTTTTGTATAAAACTAGCGCTTCAGCAACCATGAGAGCTACTTGGCGATGTAGCATTGCGTCCGTAAACAATCGTTGCGATTTGACGTCGTACTCCCAATTGATGTGATCAAGAAGAAAACGCGCCAGCGCACAACGTGATGCTGTTGTATCTTCAAGTAGCAGCCATTCTTGCAAGTTTAGCAAATCCTGTGCAGTTGGCATCCAGCGATTAATTGGAAACATCTCAAACACATGGATCCACGTCTCTGCACACTGGTGATATTTATAAAGCAGCGTAATGAGAAGCGACAGCACGCACGGATGTGCCAAACAAATCGTGCTTAAGGGACCTGCCGCTCGCTCACCGTTTTTGCCTAAGGCCTGCTGGCATGTTTCCACGGTGTATCCTGCAATAAACAACTCGTGTACTGCGACAGACACCAAATCATGCCGCTCGCCAAATTGATCTCCGTCGACAAGAGGACTTGACTGACACGATGCAGCAAGACTAGCCACCGCGTCCAGAAGATATATCGCGCTCTCTGTGTCCGTTTCGATCAGGTTATAGAGGTGTTGGCGTGCCAGTGCCCCTGCATCTACGCCCTGGGATTTGGATGTACCAATAAACCGCATCCACCCAGATCTCGTTTTCGCCTCTACAGGTAGACTTTGAAGATTAAACAGAAGCAAAGCCAGCACATCCCATTTCGCCAGTTCAGATAACGAGCCAAAAGGATACAAATACAAACTCTTCCATGCCACACGATTGCAATCAGCTGCCATCAAACCGTGCAAACTGGTAAGAAACAACTGGTCCAGGAGTGTCGGATAAAATACGGTATCTTTCGTTCTAGAATCATTAGGTCGGCCTGATTCGGAAAGCTCCGCCGCATCAGAAAGTAATTGTCCAAGAAGCTGCGCAATTCGCGCTGGCAGCTTTTCAAACTCTTGAAATGCTCGCAAGCTGTGGGTAAATTCCAAAACCAGCGTCAGAGCTCGACTAAAACACTTTTTCACATTTGCGGTGCAACTAAACAACTGCTCAAATGCAAACGTGTTCGGAAATTGGTTTAATACAGCAACGAAATCTTCGTCCGACAGAAAATATCGATCTAGCATTTCTGGATTCTCCAACAGGACCCATTCAGAAGGTACGAGTTCTTTGGTATCCGCTACACCCACGTTGGCACTCTTAGCAATTTTCGTGCCATTACTAGGTCCGCTGGATACGATAACCGACATGCGCCGCAATTTCTCGGGATGAAACACTAAATGCAACATGGCGATATAGTGGTCCACTAAATCTTCACTCCACGCGTTCCTTAACGAACCATCTGTACGAACCATTGCTCGCGGAAACTGCACAAATCTTAAGAACCACGACCGTTCATCGGTCGAAATACGAGGCAAATACATCACATGCATCAGAAGATACGGCACATTCTGGAGCGACTTCGTACGCAGAAGACTCTGCAGACACGTCGAAATCCATTTCTGTAAAGACTGGCGGAACCGCAGCATGCTCGCAAACCACTCGTTCGTCTTCGTCGATATAGATGATGGTGGAAGATACAGCACCATCTCGCAGCTTTCACATAATTTGCACCATTCATTGGATTTCATGGGTGCGTTCAAGCTGCTACAAGCATAGCACTTAATTTTACGCTCCATTCCGGCACCACCCCCGGCGCTGTAGTGCATCTTGGCATGATTACTATGCCAAATAAGCTCGCCCCGGTAGAACGAATGCGGCACGCGTCCAAACACTCCTTCCTCCCCCAAAGTCACTTTCTTCTCAAAGAAGATTAGCACATCTAAACAGTACTTCAAGTGATCCACTGTCGGCAAAAGGGACGAGCCCTGAGGCAAAGCTTCGTAAAAATTTGCGCTTTCTGGGATAAGACTCAAATCGTCAATACCGCTAGTACCACCACACGACGAGCTCATTTTGTTCAGACACATGACTAGATTTGGCTCTTGCAGCACACTGTTTAAGTACTGCTCCACTTGGAAATAGGAAATCGCACGATCAAAAGTATGCATTGACGCCTCCACCGTTCGTAGTTGCCGTAGCTTATGAAGATGTGCTTTTAACTTCTCAAGCTGTAGCGTCTCTAACTTTGCAGCTTGAAACTCCATTTGCTGCTCAATTTCCACGTTGTCGCCACAGCGCTTTGCCAGAGAAACCCGCTTCTTTTCCAAAGTCCACACTGCTCCGAGTAAACAAATTCATATAATTACGTCAAGGCCAAAATACTACGGCAAAGTCCACGCGTACCTTTCTTAATGAGCACATCGATTTTTTTTTTATACTCGTCCATCGTTGACGCAGCATTGTGCAATATATACTCTGAAAACAAGTATCGCTCCAACCGCGCGTACAGCTCGCCTTTGTTTGTCTCAATGTGACGCATCTTCGTTTCCTGACGCTTTTGAGACGCCTCGGCTCGCATCAAGCTCATTTCGTAGTTGATGAATGGCTCTAGCTTCACATGAACATATTTTTTCTTAAGAAGCTGCTGGTATGTTGCTTGAGCTTCACTCCCTTTTTCGTCCGAGACTGACGTCATTTCTTTCGCAGCTTCCTGCTGCATGGACGGATAAATGCTATGCATCCCAGCTTTCTTCTCCGCCTGATGCGATATAGCAAAAGAATGTCGTACTGCCATGCTCGCACTTTCCACTGATACACCTGTCGCTGCTTTGGCTGACTTTTTCGTCACGAGGCTCAGTTTCTCCGAGTTCCGCGGTGATGAAACTCGATGCAGCTTCTTTGATGCTGTAGGCGACAACGACGGTGCCGACGGAGTCGTGCTTGAATGATCAGTCACATCGTCGCCGTCTTCAAATGTCGGTGGCGCTGACGGTGCAGATGCATCAGTTCCCGCTAAAACTGTAATCTCATCGAAAACACGTGACCTAGCCGATCGCGTCGGTAGCGACGCAGTTGGTAAAGATAAAGCACTCGTTTCTGCCGGCAACTGTATTGAAGGGACCTCTGAGAGCTCTGCATCTTCAAAAAGTGGGGCGGAAGGAGTAGATATAGCTCCATCCTGTACCGAAATCAAAGGTGGAAAGACGTTGATTGTATTCTGGATCTCCAATGTATCTGTAACGTCGTCCTTAACTTGCTGCATAAACGCTTGTCTCTCTGCTTCATGATCTTTAAAAGGTTGAAAGTCTTTTCCTTCAGCTTCCAGTAGTTCCGGTTCCTTTGGCATCTCTTCGTCTTGTACTAAAGTCATCAAAATCTCCTCATTGGGACGAATTGTCTCATCCGTTGCCGGTGGCTCCGGAATAGCGTCCAGCTCGGCCATTGCCTCTTGAGCTGCGGCCTTCTCCGCATCTTCCGTGACACTCGTCGTTGCATCCTTCTCCCTCAATTCCTGCGACTTTTTAGCAGCTTTTTGACACTGTGGGCGCTTACGCACTACCTCCATGGCTAAATGGGACGAATTAGCGGCTAAAAGTGAGGTTTTAATGGCTTCAGTGGTAAAAAAGCCGAGTACTTTTCTCTCTTCCTGGGCTCGTGGAGACGCGCACAACGCTGTTAACGCGGCCAAGAGACCTATGAGATGCAAGACGTGAAGAAAATACTGTGAAGGAGGAAAGTGAAAGCGGTGGAAGCTCCGCGTTGAGTCGTGATATTCTTCGCTTTTTTCTTTCTTTAGGTACAGAAAAAAGTGGGATGTCAGTTGGCTTACTGATTAGTGAAGGGAAATGATTGCAACTGCATACTACGGATTGATTACAAACATGATGAGGACATTAAGTAACACAGCATGATTAGGGCCTATGTTGAAGTGAAGAGACCAACATGGGAATGTCAAATGAAGTGACACCTGACCCCATCATGGAAATACGGCTCTGCTAGGCAGTTGGGTTGTTATAAAGAGTAGTTACATGTACCGGATGTCATCGGCAAAAGTTGGCAGAATTTTGTGCGGACTTAAGTGTATATCTTGTCAGCTTTATTAAATTCCTATACTCCTTCTACTTCATGCTTCTTCATTTCTTATATGTATCAAAGTAACGACTCGGCTGCACTGTCAATCTTGCCTCATGTGGAACGACCCTACCATGATAACGCCCACTCTTCTGAGCGACCTTGCGTGGAAATATATATCTGCCTATATTGGCTATTTTCTGCGTGCAGTCCCTACGTTGTTCACTTATGGACCTGAGTAACCCACTCAGTAGTGTCCTTTCGCATTGTCACCCACAAGGCGTGATGATTTAAGCTCTGCTGGCAGTACAAACTCACAAGCAAGGCACGAGGTTCTGGAGCTGCCAAAAGGGTAGTACCTCCCAAGATCCTTTTTTGGACGCTACTGCACTTTAAAGGATCTGTTTCTGCCAAATCGGGACCATTACTCGCCGCTGTGTCAGAACCAATGACTTTATCGTGCCAACCGATCCAAGGCTCGAGCTCATTAAGCCACCGCAGACCCAGATCAAGTCGTACTTGTCTATGAACGACGACACCGCGGTATCGTTGGTTTTAAGGCTAACAGGACAATACATTTGTATGCTAGGCAGTCTTACAATAACTAGCTCACTTCTTTCGTAGAGGCTCGCAATACCTTGCGATTGTCTGGTGTGCAAAGCTCTTGACGTCTCGCGAGGTCAACAAAAAACGCCTATGCGTGCATTCCATATACTACAAGCAGCCCTGCGTTATCCGTCTACGCTTCAAAAGTGCACTGACTATCATGATCTATGCCAAGGCTTCCCGCGCACCTCTCATCAGCGACTAGATCTTTCCCTGCAACGTACTGGCCGGGAAAGATCTAGTCGTAATGTGTAGAAGGAATCTTTCTAGATCCTAGGACGTTAGATGTGCCACATCCGTAGGAACAGGAGGTGAAGCAACGTTCAGCCAGCCCAGATCCATGGGAACAGGTTCCAATTCCACGCCACTTTAATGACATGCGATGGCCTCAATATGCTGCTGACTTTTGGGAGTACCAGCCTGCACTCTTCTTTAAAGGACTTAAATTGTCTTTTAACTTGCACGCCGTTGTTGCGTGCAAGCTTGGCTTCCATATACTCTAGATGTACGCATACAGCTCGCTCTCTACTTGCTTACAGGGAAGGAAGCGTAAGCAGACAATCCTCATAGTTTATCGAAAGGATAATTGCTCGCACGGCTGAGCAAAGGGCGAAAGCATCTAGGCAACGTCGCTTCGAGCATGTAACCCTCACTTTAGCACGACCAGTCGCTTCGCTAAGAAGAAAGCCGTATCCATCGCGAGCTCTACTTTTCTTCGAGCTAGAGCTAAAAGTTCTTACTCCTTCGTTCCTTTTCTAGTGATACTTTTTTTAAGCCTCAGCGACTTCGGGGTTTGCAATCCGTGTAGATAAAGAAAAACATGAGGGATGAGGCCACACATATGTCAAAAGCCTCGATTAGCCAGTGTTGATACCGCCAAGTTTCAATGAAAAAGATATCGTCATTATTCTGACGGAAAGGAAGATAACACTCTCTTTCGGCAGTTCGGACAAATTGCAATAAAATTATAGTCGAGAGTAGGTTTTTCCTAGACCGATCACTACAGCTCAAAAGACGCCGTGAAGTGGACAAAATTGCAATAGCAGAAAATGATTCACGCTAAGAAAATAATTTGCAAACGCGTTGACAATAATCGCGTTAGAAAAAAGAACTTGCTTGTCGATCGTCGTCTTCTGCAGTTATCATCAAGCGCCGTGCCGAACGTTGATGTGGCTGCCACTGAAGGCGTCTTCGGTTAGGTAACATGGTCTCACACAGCCAGGTGGTATACCATTTCGCTAGACTTCCATCATGCTACGGGGCGTGGAAAGTCATGCCCTCATCGCAAGTTCATGTAAAAGAAACACCGAGCCAAGGACATAGTCAGATTCCTGATTTATCACCTACAGCGTTATTGCCAGTGAGTAACGGCAATCACTGTGCAATGACCGCCGTCGTCAGAGGTATTCGACTTTTGAGCCCCGATGAAGCATCGATGAATGACTCTTAAAGGACGAAGGATTGCGACAATGTTACTCAAATTCTCTCCTAAAGTGTTGAATAGGATTTTGGAAATAACGCCGCTGCTTAGGTTCAGAGAGCCCACAGCTTTTGTCAAGTTCTGTGAATCGTGATCGTGGATGGAAAAGCTTTCTTCGAACAATCAAAATACACCGCGCGGCAGTGTCAGCTAACATGTGGACGCTTTAGCGACATTGATGAAAGGTGTGGCTATCCTTTCATCTTTGTACCTTTGTGACATAGTTGTTTCGTGCTTGTGTTGCTGTACCGTATTAGTGACGTTACCATGGTAGCATCGCTGGTCGACACTACCATCGCAGCACCAATGGCACAGTTTACACGCTGAAGTTACTCGCATGCATGAGTCCTTCACAAGCGCCATCCCCTAACGCTCGCTTAGCAAACCTCTCAACAAAATTTGATGCCAACAACCTTAAATGGAAGGAAGGACAATATTTCTTGTTCAAATGCTAACCGATGACTCTTTACCCGAAAAACGCAAACGAAACAAATCTGATCAAGAAAATGTTTTCTTAGGATTCAGCTTTCGCTCTCTGTCCTCACCATTTTTCAAAGTGGTTAAGCGGCGATTCGGCGTATTTTACAATTGTTTCTTTGGCAATAGCCAGCACTTTGTCGTGCACTTGATCGATTGCCTCCGTGGCGTCTACGATGTGCCACTTGGACGTCGTGTGTTTCATAATGTCGTAAAAGTTCCGGTACACCTGCTCCTGAAAATCTATAGTCTCGTACCGTTCGTGACCAAAGTCAGCTCGAGTAGACGCCTGTAAGACAGGCACATCAAGAAAAATAACGGCGTCGGGTTTAGGCAGCCCAATCTCTGGTGCCCAGCACCAATCGAGAGACATGCCGTTTTTCGTGGCAGAGAAAGCCACACCACTGAAAGAGTAACGGTCCATTACGATATGGTAACCACTGGCCAGGATTGACTCGATCTTAGTGACTGCTTCCCATCGGTTAGCAGAGAAGAGCAAATGGATGGCATGATCGTCCATCACGTCGGAGCTCGTGAGGTACGAATGAATGCTTTTGCCGATGGCGGTACTGCGGTCTGGAAAGTGCAACAAAGTTGATGGTTGAGACAATGATGAGGAGTTTAAGGCTTCGTGAAGAAGTTTGGCCTGCGTCGTCTTGCCACAGCGATCTACGCCTTCAAAGAGGAGGAAGATACCGCGTCGGATCATGGTCGTAAAAAAGCAGAAAACCTGAAACGAGCATGAGACATGTCAAAACTCACATTTGAAGGTTACACATGAAAAAGAACGAAAAAACTGGCCTAAAGGCGGATAAAATACTTGTGCCACGTTACATATAGGACCGATCGTAACGCCATCTAGTTCAGTTATTGACAAGCGCAAAGGATACCTAACGGTTATGTAGTGCTCGTGCCTTTTTTGTCATTGCCATGGGCCGTTGCAAGCTAAGAAACGGATGATCTTTATTCCTCCTGTGCTTAACGCATAAACAGCGGCATTCTCGTGCTCGAGGCAATACCTTTCTTCAACCATTTCCGAATTCGCCTTGGACAGCCGACCTACCACTCCAACCATGACCAAGCTGAACGTTATTCTCAGCTTTGCTGCTGCTGTCGCGATGGTTTTTACCAGCATTGACATGGTGAATGCCGCCAATATTCGCTCGGAAGGGAGATTTCTTACCAGCATTGCCATTGACAGCACCAAGGCTGAACGCTTCTTGCAGGAGATAGAGGCCAGCGAAGGCGCCGAAAATGACGGTAGTCTGTCTGCGGGCAGCAACCTTATCCCACAGGAAGCTGAGAAAAGCGAAAACGAAGAGGACGACAGCGTTGACAGCACCGACAATACTGATGGCCGCTTCACTGTCGACGCTGAACGTTTCTTGCAGGAGATAGAGGCCAGCGAAGGCGCCGAAAATGACGGTAGTCTGTCTACGGGCAGCAACCTTATCCCACAGGAAGCTGAGGAAAGCGAAAACGAAGAGGACGACAGCGTTGACAGCACCGACAATACTGATGGCCGCTTCACTGTCGACGCTGAACGTTTCTTGCAGGAGATAGAGGCCAGCGAAGGCGCCGAAAACGACGGTAGTCTGTCTACGGGCAGCAACCTTATCCCACAGGAAGCTGAGGAAAGCGAAAACGAAGAGGACGACAGCGTTGACAGCACCGACAGTGAGCGCTTTCTTGTTGAAGTGAACGGCGGTGCAGCCAAAGTTGGTGAAAGATTCAATGGTGAACGTTTTCTTGCGGAGGGCAAAGACAGTGAAGGCCGGGACTCGGACGACAGCACTGCCAATACTGACGACCGCTTCACTGTCGACGCTGAACGTTTCTTGCAGGAGATAGAGGCCAGCGAAGGCGCCGAAAATGACGGTAGTCTGTCTGCGGGCAGCAACCTTATCCCACAGGAAGCTGAGGAAAGCGAAAACGAAGAGGACGACAGCGTTGACAGCACCTAAGTCGGCGATGAGTAACGGGAGTGTTTAGGATAATAAGAGCATTGACAGCGTGCGCTCCGTCGTTGAAAAAGTCGTGGTGACACGGATCTGGATTTTTTGTATCACCACCGCTTCACTGTTTCTGCATTAACAATAATGAACATCTGATTGCAATACAGCATTTAGAAACGAGCTGCCTCACACGCTATCTTTTCCATTGAAACTCTCTACGTCGTTGTAATCTTCAAGCTGGTCTAAGTGTTGATCATCACTTATTTGCGAATCATTTCATGATCCGGTCTACCCGTATCTCTTGCAAACAGATAAGCAAGAGTAACGCACAGCTAGCGGTCGACAAAAAAACCTTCGAGCCATTGCCCAAAAGTCTAGGTACCAGCCTCAAACGGAACACCGTTTCATGTGTACATGTGCTCCATTTGCTTGTGGTGCACGCGTACTTTCGCTTCACGGTATTGAGTCAGTGCCCAAATTCGTGTATTCCTTTCTGAACTTTTTACCAACATATTTTCACTGCAGGGTACTTCGTGACGACTGCTTACGCTGTGGCTTGAGGTTCTGTACAAGAATTAACCCAGAACGGCATAAGTATTGTGAATAACTGATTCGAAAACTAAGTACTGAACTGTATTCACCACAAATAGCTCTAGCACAAGGCAAAAACAAAAGACTTGTGTGTAGTCCTATTTACTACATCACCTTCCAACGAGAAAGCGTTGGTTTCCATCCGCATCCACCAATGCAGGTGACGCTTGATAGGAGCGGCAATTACGCCCACCTACTCGCGGCTGCCTACCCTGCTACCGTCCATATGAAGGCGCAAAGCGCTGCTGTCGACAGACGGATCTCGATAGTCAAGTCTCACGACTGATTTCGGATCTGCGCGATGTTCGCGCGAAGGATTATCAGGGCTATGACCGGCTGAAGCTCGTCTGGGCCTTTTGGAGCAGTTGTTCATAAGAGACTCGCGTCAATCGCAAAGTCCTCCTCGCTCTCCAAGTCCTGTGCCAAGAGGGGGTCACTCGACGCCTGGAAGCTATTCGTCTTCCCCGTCGCCTCCACGGCAACGACGCTCGATAGACGGTTGGCGTCACCATCGGTCATATTCGACCGATGTGGATATGCGATCTCTTGTGGATCCACATATCGCTTTAGACGAACCACGTAAATACGGCGTGCGTCTTCATATATGGCGGGAGGGTGGGCCTATAGTTGAGATCTCTAACCTCCTCGACCACTGTAAATGGCCCGATGAACCGAGGCAGTAGCTTAGTCGTACCATCAGGTAGTCCAGAAACTGCATTTTTTAGGCAAGGTAGCAGTACTTTCCCCACACTAAAGCGCTCATTGTTTTTGCAAACATGCTGGTCTACATATTGTTTCTGCTTGTCCTGTGCGCTTGCCATTGCGTCACGGACTTATCGTGTGATGGCTAATCGCTCATCCACAAAGCGTTGAGCCTCGCTCAGGCTTTAGCATTCAGTTCGCCAATGACACCACTAAGAGGTCGATCATGGGTCGACGCTACGGATAACGATATATCATTATCATCAAGAACCACAGGCATTTTTTGCCGTGCCTTCGCACTGACACCTATAGGTGTCGTGACCACTGCTAAACTGGCAGGGACATTAGGGCTAGCTCTGACGTAAACTGATGCTTCTCGTGGGTCATCGTCACTTTGGCGAAAGTTTGGCCTTCTTTTGCATTCGCTCCGAGCGTAGTGAGGGATCATCCCCAACGAAGACTCGGGCTGCGCACAAACGAGACTGGCGACCGAGGATGATGCAGTCCGTTTCTATAAAGCGGTGTTACACCCGTACTGGCGTGGACACTGTTATTGATAGCGAACTCGACGAATGACAACTGCTTGCTCCATTCCTTAGGAGTCGCTACCGTGCGCAATATCTTCGCCACGACTCGACTCGATTGGCACGTTCCGCGTGGCCATCGGTCTGTGTATGATTGGCTGTCGAGATGTGAAGCTTGCTACCCAGCAGGGTCTACGCCATCGCCTCATTGAAATGGCTTGTTGACGCCAGGTAGACTCTTACCGTTTGTCCTCTCTTTGGTCATACACATGACGCCAGAAACTCGACGTAAAATGCGGATGCCAGTCCGATAATATGGACTCAGACATCCCGTGTAGTGGATACACGTGATCTAGGAACAAGAGAGATACCTCCTTGCCTGAGATCTTGGTGCTACATAGTGCTAAGTGCACCATCTTGCTCAGTCTGTCGATAAAGTCAACAAGTCTCGTCCTACCCTTGTGGTCAGGCGGCATGCCAAACATAAAGTCGAAGCTGACCAATTTCAACAATCAGTTGGTATCAGCAGGTGCTTCAATGACGCACTGCTAGACTGCGCAGGCTTAACGCGCTGACACTGTTCGCACAACCAAAAATAGCTGGCCACACACTGATACAGGTGGGACCACCAAAGTTTATCTGACACTCTTAAAATGCCTTTTCACGGCCTAGATGTCCACTCGATGTTGCATCATGGAGCTCGTGAAGAATCGTCAGATTAAGATCTGTGTCATAAGGGACAAAGATTCGCAAGGAATCACAAGGTGACAGCTGATGCCATAACAGGTCATCGCTGTAGCTAAAGTGACTTAGCTTCGCTTCCAGATGCGACGGAAGAGTAAGCCGTCTGTTTACCTAAGTGATCCAGCAGCAGCGACAATGATTGTCCTGACTGTAGCTCTTTTCGAGGACAATCCAACGCGGAAAGATAGTTGGCTTCCCCAATGAGCTCAAAAGGATATCTTTTTGTGCGTTTTTACCGGAATGATGGCCGTGTTCAGCTTGTTATAAGCGTGAATCACGCGCCATCCACCTGTGGCTTTACGCACACAGAAGATCGGACTGCAGTGAGGCGACTTGCTCTCAGGTACATGTCCCGCCTTAGCTTGCTTGTCGAAGAACTCATCGATATAATCAACTTGTTTATTCGGCAACGACCATTGCCTGGTCACACAGTTCTTGGCGCCAGGTTCCAGGTCAGTTTCGTGCCTGATGTCCCTATTGACCGGTTTTGACTCGAGCAGGAACAGATCCCACGTCATCTCTCAGACATTTACTATCTCCTCGGCAGATATCATGACATGCTGAAGCGCCTTAATTGAGGATGCTTTCGACTTCTTGTCTTTGACGGCTTTGAACATCTCGTTCGTAGGTCCGTCCTCTTGACCGAGACTGACCCAAAGGTCACTCTTTTCGACGTGCCTTTGATCGTCCTAATTTTTTTGGAAATAGTTGTTCGAGTCACTGCGACCTTTAACCTGGAAGTGGTGTCGTTGCTATAGCAGCTAACGCACCTTCCAACCGCACCAGGCTCTAAGTTTTGTGCTGGTCTATGACGGTTGACTTCTCGTCAGCTAACGATCAACTGCGACAGGCTCTAGGCTTTGTGCAGGATCATTGAACGCATGACTACTTTCTATCGTCCTGTTTACTACATCAGTCGGTCTTTGAGCTGGGTAGGAGTACGACCTTGTGTCACCTAACTTCCTGTCGGGACACTTCTAACGACACCAGGTGAAACGGGCTGGGGTAGAACTCGACGACGTATGACATACCATCAACGAACCCTCGCCTGTGCTTGACACAGCATCAGTCACATGGTCCTCTTGCAGATGCATATCCGTCAGTGTCCTTCTTAGAGTTAGCGACTGTGCGAGCACGTTTGTCGATCCATGGTTGGTGTTTGGCCAGCCAAGGCATGCCTAGGATGAGGTCATACGGACTCTCCATATCTAGCACCGTGAACTTCTCTTTACACGAGAAGTCACTAAAGCTGAAGGTGAGTTCAACTTGAGTTCCCTCCGATTTTACGAGCGCGCCGTTTGCTAAATGAACGATCGCCTCTTCTCGCTTACCAATCTGGCAAAGCAACTCACATTCTTCTTCAGAGCCGCGAGTTTCACAAAATTCTGTGATGCACTCAATCAGCGAAAAGGATCATCACCTGATCATAGCCTCGTACTCGAGTGCTATCGACGAGCAGGGTTAAATTCCGACCTTTCGGAACTTACTACCTATACGCTCGATAACCATGAACATAGGGGTAGCTTCAGAGTCCGTATCCCGCCCCTACTGCGCTCCCACATTTCCCGACTTTTCAGTGATCGATGTTGAACCCGTGCGTCGTGCACGCCCGTACTTGGTATCACCCTTCGGGTAGGGAGTCTTCTTGCTGGGCGTTATAGCACCAGCGCTTACTTTGGCATAGCAGCAATCCATCATATGGTCGCGCTTACCGCATTTATACTAGACAACGTCTACATTCCCAACTCCATTGGAGTGCCATCCGGCCTTCGATCGATAACTTATACCAAGCCACTGTTGTAAGATTACTCCTCAGCCAAGGCAATTCCGATTGCCTCTTCCGTTGTCGACGGCACCTTTCTAAAAAGGGCCTATCATGATGGGCTGTGCCGCAGTTTATGCATGAACGTGGATTCCTTTATGTCTCCGGTATCGGACACACAGCAATGGATTTCGACAGCGAGCGCATCTCCTGCACATACTCTTGCAGATATCACTTCGCCTGTTGCGCTCCAAAGCAGCACGCCTGAAGCAACACTTGCTGTTTAGCGGCTAATACATGGCGCGAATCTTTGTCTTAATGATTGTCCACGTAAGGAACGCCTTTGTGTCCGCCATAAGCGCCGAAGAGCCCGCTCTGAGGCCTTACCGCACAAATGAGACATGGTGTACGACACCATTCGGGTGTTGTCCTCGATGAGCTGCGCCATACCGCACTGCTCCACGGCTACTAGACAGACAATGGACAATCGTACAAGCTGCAGTCCCATCAAACTTTGGTGGGTTCATCCGGGCCTAGATTAGCCGGTCAGAGAGTATCTCAACAGTCTTGTTAAGAGCCTCGCTCCGATCCTGCTCACGCAGAAGCTTATCCTGAGTCTTACTGATAGACTCAGCCGTCGTATGGCTATGTACCTCGGATGCGAAATTCGCTTTCCGAGCTCAAACGCTTCAAACTGCTCCAGCTGAGGAACATGTTGCTCAGGTGAACTACCCAAGAATTGGTCACCAAAAAAAATCTCTGAGCCAAATGCTCAGCCATCTCCCGGTGATATTGAGAGGTGGAGGAATTGAGCTCGGCATTGAGCTCATCCTCACTAACACGCTCAGAGAGATGGGTCGTAGGAAGGAATACTAATGCTACCAAGTGTAGGCGGGCGCTTCAAAACCTGCCACGCACTACATGCACACACCTTCTTTCACGTACGAGGAATGTAACGGGGTGAGCCTGTTACATTTAATTAACACCTAATAGTTGTTAATTAGAATATTATCTGAAAGGTCGATAATATTCAGGAATATTACCTTAAATGGTAATGTTTAGAAGCACTTGCTCATTGGCTGATATAAAATGGCCGATACATGGCTTCAGTCAATACATCGTGGTCGAGATGTTGATGCTGGCCAAAAGCTCGTACTACGCCTTTAGACTTATAAAGGCTTTTGAACGGTTCCTATGGATGCAAAGCTAGAAATAGTAGGCCATTTTATCAGTCTACTCAGCGGTCCAATCAGTGATGGACGCGCGCAATGAGTGGTGAGCAAGGCTTCACTATACATTTTTGTAGATAGATATAATTAAGTTAGGACTAAACGATAGGATCATGCTTAGGACTTAATTATATTTAATACAGTTTTGCTTTCTACCTCTATTAAGCAAGTGTTTAATAGTTAGTCTTCCTCTGCATGTACCGTGTACGTGAAGTGACGCGTGGCACCGCTTACACTGTGTCAGTGTAAGTGGACTTGTACTGTGACAGTGTAAGTGGACTTGTACTGTGACAGTGCAAGTCTCCAGTGCCCCGTTGCAAGGAAGCGGTTAGATCGCCTTCTCTTGCGTGCTGCGAGGTAGTTGGTGGGCGCCAAAGCATACAGGGCATCGCAGGTTTGGATCGCCCGCATACAGCCGTCATCGCCGTCTCCTAGTAGGTATGCCAGTACTGCCCTAAAAGTTACGTGGTATGCCTCCTTTGAATACAACACTACACCTTGTACGCCATCCTGAGGGACCATAGTTGGACTCACAACCTGTTGTCATTTGCACACATGAGTGACACGATGCAACTTGAAAACAGTCATTCATTGTTACCATACAAGTTCTACTGTCCTCCGTGGATCTGGGACCATGAGTCTGCACGACAATCCATCTCGTAGTATATGCTTACTCTGGAACCTTCATACGTGGGGCAAACCAACATGCACCAACATGCACCAACATGCACCAACATGCACCAACATGCACCAACATGCACCAACATGCACCAACATGCACCAACATGCACCAACATGCACCAACATGCACCAACATGCACCAACATGCACCAACATGCACCAACATGCACCAACATGCACCAACATGCACCAACATGCACCAACATGCACCAACATGCACCAACATGCACCAGCTGCCACCAACTGCCACCAACTGCCAACTGTCATCCAACACCGGTTTGGTTGCCACTCTTGGGATGGGCACTGGCGAGGGGAGCACGGAGTGTGCAACGTAGCTATCAATAGCCTGCGAGTAGAAGGTAGTTAACTCAATGTTTACTTGCACATTTTCACGGTAACTTTGCAAGCCAAATGCAGGAAATCAAGGATAGCAAGATTTTTTACTGGCTGAATTACGAGGTTCCAAGCCATCAAGAACTGCCGTTTTCCAGGAATGTCTGTTGTTTTTGTGAATGTGACCAAATCCTAAGCTAACATCGTGCAAGAGCAAGGAGCGGCTCCAGATCAGGGTGCTGGTAGGTAGGACATAGATAAGGTTGGTAGAAAACTCGCTCTTCGAAAGACACTTTTCTGGAGACCTTCCTAGCTACCGAGGAAAGTGGAAGAGGCATTGAATATGCTGTAGTTAACAAGTTAAACGGTTTGGTAAAATCAATGGGCTCGCTTTAACTCTCAAACCAATCACATACTCATGCTTGACTACGCTGCGACATAATCTAACGGAGTGAAAGACAACAAAACTGCTTAGACTCGGTCACTTGAAAACGAGGACTTGTCGCTCGCTAACTCCATTTTTACTAAGAAAAACATCCTCATCGCCATCTCCTTCATTAAAACTCTCGACGTCATCGTCGTCATCTTCAAGCTGGCCGATGTGTTCATCATCACTCATTTGCGTGATTATATCATGATTCCCCTCTCCGTATATTTTGTTGCGGAGACAAGCAAAGGTGACACACACAGATAAAATGCTGCTAACTACGGCGATAATCAACATACCCAATAGCCACATGATGTCCATTTGGCCACTATTTTCACCGGGCTGACGTAGTGTGGCGAGATTTGTAGCGGGTGAATCCAATGATGGGTAGCAAAATGAAACCTCAAGGTCCGTTGCGTTCAATCGCGTGTTTATGATACTTTGAGCTCTGTCACTAAACTCGAGGCCATCCACAAAATGACGCAGCATTTCCGCAGCCACGTCCGGCACGTCCAAGGGCACCATATGTCCTGCACCAGCAACCACCACATAGGTCAGATTGCCACCCTGCTGCGCAAAGCCTGCAGGCTCTTTGTGTCCTTGTACTCGCCATGTGTACTTGTCTGCCTGCTGATAAGCATTCGAGCCACTCCAGTTCAGACTCAGCAACAATTTTTCCGTTCCATAGTGGTTGCACATCATATCCCACTGGCCGTTGTAGAAGAGGAGTTGAAGTCCTCCTTCAAGCAATGATTGCACTTCGTTTAGCGTGCTAACGCCGTCAAACTTGGACAGCCAGTCGAAAACATCAGCGCTGCAGACGCTATAGCGGAAATGTTTGTCCTCGTTGCCATGCACAGCTTTACGTACTTCCATCTTATTCATATACTTGATAATGTTCTCCCGTCCTGGCGGATACGCTCCAGAGTTGCGCACATATTGCCGCACGTCGTATATGTTCAGACTGCTCCCCCCAACATCTGTCTTGACACTGTCCCTAATAGCATCCAAATTCTCCAAGCAGCTTTTCGAATAGTATGTCCCATCATCCAAAACAGCTAAGCATTCAGCGAATGAAGTCTTCAGCGATCGCACCTGCCCAAAACTCAGCAACCCAAGACCATGAGCATAGTCACTGTAATCGTACTGAATTCGTGGGTGCACCCATCCATTGCCAATGCAGGCACCAACAAGACGAATCTTAATCGGGTTACTCAGATCGTCATTTTGCTTCAAAATATACTCGGAGAAATTGGGAATCCATCGTCCTGCATGCGACTCACCACATAAGATTATAGTTCGCGAGTGTTTGACTCCACCATTCACGGCAAGGTGCTCAGAATGTCGCTGCAAGAATTTGATCAAAAAATCGTAAAAGTCAGCAGATACCGCCCCTTCATCCAATCGATACGTATTGCCGCGTGTATACGACATGCCCGTTCCTACTGGTTGGTCCACAAAAAGTAAATTAGCAAACTGATACCAACTATGTTCGTTCTTGGCGATCGTCGACTCGTCCACCAACTTAAGTGGCGAGATACCCATAAAGAGGCCTTGCAAACTGGAGCATCCGGGACCACCATTCAGCCTGTAGGAGTAATACAGATAAAAAAAGTTACACGGGGTCCCACGAGTGAGTCAGAGCAAAAACTGCTAATGCATCGTACCAGATAATGAGCGGCGCCTTGTCCGCGTCCTGAGCCGCTTGAAAATGCCAGTAAAAAATAAGGTTCTTGTCACTGTCGTGCAGCGCAATTCGTCCCGCATGATGCGTCACATTGATCAAAGAGACCAGTCCCGGCAAGTTTTCCACCAGGTCCCCTTCCCTCTTCTGCTTGTCTGGCTTTGTCTGCGTTGATAGAAAACGCTCCGTCTGTTCCTCTTTTTTTTGCATCACCTGGACGCGGTGGAAGCTCGGATCCAAGCGCTGTGCTGACACCAGTCCGCTCGCCACCGTGGCCACCAGTGCCCCACGAGGTGCCATCCGACGCAAGCCAAATACGGAAAAGTCGAATTGTCAGCGATAAGTTTGTAAATAATTTGTTAAACGTCATTCTAAATCACCTCTAAGTATAAAATAGATATGATGTTTTGCTAATAGACCTTGTGCCAAGTGTTAGTTACTTTTTCAATGCCGCCACCTGTCGATTGCTCTTGTCGATGTCTGTTTACGTGATGCAAAACTCTTCGATAGAAGAAAGCCATGTTTCATGTGATGTCGTTTATCTTGCACATTTTTTCCTGTCCCGTCTCGATATCCCAAAAGCGCAGTGAGGGATTGATCAAATCGACCGGTAGTCAGGCCTCTTCTGTAGCAACTCGCACTTGCGCAGCATGCGTCTTGGCTACGTCGCTAATGCTACCGGCAGTTCGTGCTAAAAGTCTATAACTATGAGGAACAAACACCACTGGAAGTCAGGAGTTGCCTTCTCTCTTCGGTCTCGACAAGTTCAGAAGCTAAGAGCCAACCGGTAGCGGCGAAGCAGTACCCAGACATTTTGCCTTTTTCTCGCTCCTGACTATTGCACTATAATACGTTAGGTTGCATGAGATCTTTCTAGCTGAATTGGTCGCCACGTAAAGTATACTAAAAAGTCCAAAACGTCATTGCCCAAAACCCGTCGGTATTTCTGTCAGCAAGAGTAAGCCAGCCATCCTGACCGCCACAAAACCAAGCTTGGTGTACGAGCTTCTTCAAAGTACTGAGCCAGAATGCTGCGCATCTCGCCAACTAGCCTCGGGGTACCCGCCCATTCACTCATGATATTTAGCCGTAAATGTCATCGTTGTCGTCGCCATGGCCTCCTGCACCACCGGTAGCGCCGCCGCCAAAGCTGTCTCCGCTATCCATAAGAAAATTGGCCGCCAACGCCTCGTTCTTGTCGCATGCCAAGTATGCCTGAATCACATCCGTGCGTTCAAATCCCATATCACACAATCGGTCGACGGCTGCCGCTTCTTCCTCAGATAGCATAATGCGGTGACCACCTGCACCTGCACCGGTACCAGCTCCAGCACCTCCACCGAGACCTTCTAAGCCGCCACCACCCATCGAAGCCATCATCTGCTCCATTGCTCCAGGTGGCATATTGCTTAGCATTTGAGAAAGCCCGCGAAGCTGCTCGGGGCTCATTCCCATTTGAGCTGCCATTTGGGTTTGCTGCTCTGGTGTGAGCGAGTCTACCAACTGCTGGATTTGTTGAGGGGTTGGCATGGCACCACCACCACCCATGCCCAAGTCGAACGGTGCTGCACCTGCGTTGCTCGACGCTGGTCCTGTTTCGCGAGTGCCAATAGGTTCGTTTAGCATTTGCACAAAGCGGTTCTGGTTCTGGTGAATCAGACGTAGCAGCTCCGGGCTCTGCGCACCGATCTGCTGAAGCACTGCTGGCAACGCCGCCGGGTTGGACTGCACCAGTTGACGCAGCGCATCGAACTGTGGGTGGTTGCGGAGCGCTTCGAGCGTGTTTGTGGTCTCATCGCCACTACCGCCAATGCCAGCTACAGCGCCTGCTCCAGCCAAAAAAGAAGCCGTTTGCGAGGGAGCTGCAACCTGCTCAGGGATGCCAGTCATCAGGTACTCCACTGCGCGTTCTGGGTTGTTGAAAGCCGCACGCAGCGCACTGCGCACCTGGTCTTCGGGGAAGCCCATATCCACAAGCTGTTGCACCGTTGCACCCATCTGCTCGGCAGACATAACGTTACTACCGTCTCCCATCGAGGAGTTTGTAGCAGTCGTAGTAGGAGCGGACGATGGTGTCGACACGGCCGGAGCAGTAGCTGAAGTGCTGCTGGATGCCGACGATGTATTGGGAGCAAGAGCAGAAACCGGAGTCACCGCAGCAGCAGCCGAAGCCGAAGCCGAAGATGAAGCTGTAGGAGCTGGACTATTAGTAGAAGTAGCAGCTGAAGGCTTGGCTGCTTTGGGTTTCGTAACCATCACGACCAAAAAGTCATTCTCCTTGACATTGTACTCGGCTAAGGTGCTGTCATCTTTCAGTACTTTTCCTGCATGAATGAGCTTCTGCTGAGACACTGGAAATTGCTGCATTTCCTCAATTTTCCGTTTGACGGCCAAAACCTAAGGAATAAAACGCAAAAGTGCGGTTAAGTATCTGCAATTTTTTCGTTACAGAAAGAGAGACCATGGTTGAGTTTGGCGGAGTGAGATGACTACAAGATAATGAATGGATTTACCGCATCTGTGAGCTCTGCGTCTAGAGAGAAGGCCACGCCTTGCAGTGTCTTAATTGTAAGCTTCATCCTTGTCCTTCCGTTGTGCTTTTTTGAGAGAAAAAAGATTTTCATCTAAAACACGTTTATTTACACTAAAAAAGAATCTTTACATTAAATCGTCTCCTTCCACTATGCGACATGTTACATTCGATGTATCGAAGTCAACAAGTTTCCAATAGCGGATGACGAAATAGCATTTTCTAATTCGGCCATCACTTTATTCTCTAATTTTGCCACTTTATTCTCTAATTCGGCCACTTTATTCTTTGACTTTATTCTCTAATTTTGCTATACCCCGACACTTTCTCGCTGCTTCTGATGCTACGCTCGCTTGCCTGTCTTCCCCGCTCCTCCTTCCTCTCTCTTGGTGATGTACGTCATTCGTCTTAGAAAATGATTTGATTACTTGCAGTTACTCAATTGCTTGCGTTCTATCACATGTTGCAGGTTCGTGTTCGTGTGCCACTTGTGGCCTCGTGGCTGCAGCATAGGACGCGACCTTATGGATCGCTAAACGAAGACAACAAGACGTCCGTGATGCTGCAGGTAGCCGACGGTCCTGGCGCGCTGCAGGAGATGCTCAAGTTCTTTTGGAAGCATGATGTGAACATGACGCGCATCGAGTCACGTCCGGCTAAAGGTCATAACATGAATTACTGCTTTTACATTGATTTTGAAGGCAAGCGTGGCCAACCAGAGGTAGACGAGCTCATGGCGGACCTTTCAAAGAACTGTCTGGACGTCATGGTGCTCCACGACAAGAAGGGTAGGCTGGATTTATGACTGCAGTGGTTTTTGCGGATATTGGACTGATGATGTTGTGTGGACAGTCCCGTGGTTCCCTCGCAAGATCAAGGAGCTCGACCGCTCGGTGGCCAATGTTCTCGATGCCGGAACGGATTTGGAATCGGACCATCCGGGTTTTAGCGTACGTGGTGATCTCACTACCGTAATGGGCGATAGCTCGTGTTTATATAGTCAAAACTGACTGAGGCTGGGTTGCAGGACCAAAAGTACCGTAGACGCCGGAACGTATTTGCTGATATCGCCCATAACCATCGCCAGGGAGATGCCATTCCGCGTATAGACTACACAGAAGATGAGGTAGGACGTCGTCACGGGCTGGAAAAAGTGGTGTGGGCTGGGAAGAGTGGTGTGGGCTGGGAACTAAATGAAATTTGATCGTGTTTGTAGGTGAAAACTTGGGGAGTTATTTACAAGCGGATGAAGGAGATGTGGAAGCAGCACGCGTGTGATGAGTTTAACTATATTATCCCGCTACTCGAGAGCAATTGTGGTTATGCTGAGGACAATATCCCGCAGCAGCAGGATATTTCAAACTTCCTTAAGGAGTGTACGGGTTTCATTCTGCGTCCGGTGGGAGGACTTTTGTCGGCACGTGACTTTCTGAATGGACTTGCGTTTCGAGTTTTTTTCTCGACTCAAGTAGGCTCAATCACTCAGCTGAGCAATGTCTGTAACACGATGGTGGTTCAGAATCGTTACATGTATTTGCTTTTGTGTATGTGATAGTACATTCGCCACCATTCGATGCCGTTGTACACGCCGGAGCCTGATATTTGCCATGAGCTCATGGGCCACGCACCAATGTTTGCTGTACGTATCCATGTCCATTTTTGAACAGTGCAAATCATCTTGTGAGCGACATCTAATGCGTCCTTTTGCCGACAGGACCCTGACTTTGCAGACTTCTCGCATGAAGTTGGTCTTGCCTCTCTCGGAGCATCAGACGAAGAGATCGAACGTCTTGCCACTGTACGTAACGCGCATCCTGTGATAGATCCACCTCTCCGTGTTGAAGCGTTAACTCGATGTATGCGTACGAGCAGTGCTATTGGTTTTCTGTTGAATTTGGACTTACGAAGCAGCATGGCGAGTACAAGGTTCGTAGTTCGTTCTCTCGGGGCTGTGTTTTAAAGTTTGATCTCAATCACGTTACGAATGATTTGCTCTCGTACAGGCCTACGGAGCTGGACTGCTTTCAAGTTTTGGCGAGATGGAGTATGCCTGTGCGAACAATAGTCCTGCGGAGACCGATGTGCCGGAATACCGTCCTTGGGATCCATTTTTGGCTTGCAAGCAGAAGTACCCTATTACGACCTACCAGCCTGTGTACTACGTGGCTGACAGCTTGGTAAGGATACACTTGAAGTTTTTGTTTTGGATTACGGGAATAGTTCATTTATGGAAGCCCTGGTGTAGTTTGACGCCAAGGAAAAGATGCGCGGTTTTTGTGAGGACCTAAAGAAGCCATTCCAAGCTCGGTACAACCCCTACTCCCAGACGGTGACAATTGACCGTGCCGTTCAGCGCTTGTAGAGCTGACGTGGTGATTTGCCCAGAAATGATTTAGTCGGCTTCATTTGGATCTTGCTGGAACTCCGGCACGATTTTGTCAGTTTGCCACTATATTTTTTCAGTTAGAACAGTGTGTTCAGGTTTTGGACGACCATGACTTTGCCTAGTCTTTATAATTCAGTATACAGGAGACGTACACTTCGTTGACGTGCTTGGTAATCAAAGTGATGCTCTAGCCGAACTACAGCGTGCTAGCTTGGATAACCTGGAGCTAAAGGATCAGCACTGCTACCTTGAGCTGCTCCACGTGGACGGTGGCCAAAAGGCGAGCAACACTGATATGACCAAGAGCAAAGCACACTATAGGTGACTGAGCACAGAGATGTCACGTCATGTTTGAAGCTGAGGAAGCCAAGCTACAAAATTATCTCGACATTTTGACATTCCGAATATGTCATTTCCCTGTCATCTTTAGGAGTAATTCTCTTCAATAATGCACGTAAATGGACGTGTATGGTGACGACGGGTCGAAGGACCCAGTTGATAACCGGCTGGTGTCGACGACCTCATCCACGAAAGCGCGTGTTGGATCGAGTAGACCTACTAACTACAACTTCAACCGCTTTAATAGGATCATCATTCGACTCGCATGCAGTTTTATCAGTAATAGCACGAGTACATTCATATTATCTCGGTCAGCTTCTCTTCATCCTGTGGTCATCCGTAAAGCTGCATCGATAATTTCCTGGATGGAGCCGTAGCCTCCAAGCACGTCCCGGTTGCCATCCTCTTCATTCTGGCTGTGCACACGCGTCTGTTCCTGTTGTACCTCTTCGGTCACAAAGCAGGCAGCATCATCGCCACTCGAACTCGATGTAGAGCTATCACCGTCTACACAGCGTGTCTTGTGAAGGATATAAGCGGACAGCACTGCGCCGAAGAAAGGCGTAGCGAGCAGTTCGTCCATAGGAAAATTGTCCCTTTTGTTGTCAGCCAGCAATACACGGAACCGCAAGTGTGCAGGCGCTAGATTCTCGTAAATATTGCGCCAAGTCTCATCGCGCAGCATCTTCGGCGCGTATACAGTGCGGCGAGCAGCCTCGGGGTCCTTCATTTTTGCAGCGTACGCCAGCGGGAATGAGCGCGGTGAGTTAATAAATATCTGATGGTGCGTGTTTAGCGCGTACTCATCGTTGTTCAGCAGAGCAGAAGTTGGCGAGGCAGCAGACTTTGAGATATCCTGCAGAACCGGAGGCGGGAGGTCCGTGCACATATAACGTGCGACAATGTCGTGTATACTGCGAGCCAGCACGGCACGCGTCTCCTTCAGTCGCGTCAACTCCTTGGCATCCATTACATAAAACTGGAGCCTCTTCCAGTGTTGGGTCAAGTGCTGCACGTCCGCTGCCGCATTGTGCGCAGTAGCTGCATCCACGACCAGCACTGCCACCAATAGCGACACAAACAGCCACCCTAGTAAGCTTGAAGGTACAGCGTGAACGAGCACACCAAGTGCAAGGCAGCCCAAGACGGCTTTGACTGCTGCTGCACACAAAGGTAATAATCTGTTGCCAGATATGCGCGGGGGGAAACCGTAAATGAGATCGCAAGCGCTCGCCAAGAAAAGATGGCCTGGCAGTTTGAAGGTAAAGCGCAATGCTGCAGCCAGAAGCCATACAAAGTGCAGTGGGTGCTTTGGCAAATCCTCCACGGCCAGCAATACACTCGCAGAATTGATATCCTCGTCACGGAGCTTCCAATGCTTCAGTGTTGCGCAATACGCCATCATGTTGCGTTTCAGCTCGCGCATCGCGGGATGGTTCGATGTACGAAAATGGATCTGCATGATTTCCTCGTTCATTGAAGCACGCTGTCGTCGAGAGAAACAATCGTCTCGTACTACCTTAGCGCAGTACACGTGCAGTGTGCGCGTTAACCGCAGCATCTCGATCTGGGCCACTGACGAGGGTGGAGACATCGTCAACGATGCACGCAGTCTGGCACTAAAATGCTGTGTAAATTCCGTCGGATCTTCACCAAAGATCGCCACCTCGCGCTTCTCTAGCAACACGGGAGCTCCATAACGAAGACCTGCGTATCGTCGCACGTCCAAGAAGCTAGCAGCTGAACAGTAATGCATGGCCACGGGTACTACAAGTGCACGGCTACACGAGGCGGAGCGTAATGCTGTGGCAATTTGGAACAAAACTTGGTTAAGCGCCGCTTTGCCTGGACTTTTTGGGGTCGGTGCAAAGTCCACAAGCACCCCCATCTTGTAATCTGTCTCATTAGTGACGACATCATTCAGCTGCTCCTCGTCAATGAGATTGGCGCGCAGCTCCATCTCTGCGCGTACATTGGCCAAGAGGCGCGACTTGTCCGTCGCATCGACATCGTCCGGTATCTCGGCCACAAGAGGAGAAATGTGTTCCTCTACGATCGCATGTTCAACGACGGATGGCACGCGACGGCGCCAGGCGGGCGAGCGGTCAATAAGATAAACGACGGGCATGAACTCGTGCTTCTCACTCTCGCGATTGATAACCTTGAACTCCATGACACGCGGAAACACGGCGCGCGCCAGAAAAGAGCGCAGACTGTAGCTGCGGCGTCGAGGCAACGCGCGCTTGGGCGGCGACGGCCATAAAGTCCCACAGGTCGGTCGCGATGGCGACATTAGCTCGTTGAATGAGCCTCTTGCAGAATGAGAAACGCTATGACAAGCTCATGTCTGTGATTTTTGATGTTCCTGTGAAAACCAATAAGTTTACGGCAACGTTTTGTACTTTCTATCAAAGAGGAAACGAGAAAGGGATATGCAATTTGAAGCAAGCTTTGACAAGGCGACCGTGACGACGCATGCATCGATGCAGACGTTATGGCAATTTATTCGACGCTATCATACTTCCTGCTTCTTAACAGTGTTGTTACACGACCAGGGAGATTTAGGAGTTCAGACTGTTGTCGCTTGTCAAACGAATCGTCATTGCACTTTTGAGCTTACAAGCTTGTATACGCATTTGTAGAAGCGTCATCTGATGGAAGAAATTAACAATAGGGTCACGCGCTGCTGACGGCTAGGTCAAAGCCGATTCTGTTGGCAAACGCCGTGGGCCAGATCTTGTTCGCGTCATTGCCGTGAACAAACGAGGCTGATAACCCTGCTCAAACTGGCAAGTATTTCTGGCATCCCGTCTCGGCCGTCGTCACAAGCGAGCTCGCGTCTTGTAGTGGCGAGCATCGTACCGATATCATCGCGAGTGCCATCATGGCCATCGTTGTGTAGCCGCCCGCACGACACGTCGTCGCTCAGCTACTGCTGCGCGTGCTACTGGTTTACGCTCCGGGGTCGCAAGGCCATATAATATACATGTGTTCTCGTTGCTGTCTCTGCTATTACTTTTCACTTTTTTCTTTCGAACTCAAACCAATAGCACGGCCCTGGTCGTGGTCATGTTTGTACTCGTTCGCGTGTTCTTTTCCAACTTCAGTCCACTGCCGCAACAATTCATCTTTCAAAGGGGTCTCCAAAGGCAGTGCGGTCGACAGAACACAATATCTCCCACGTCATCTGGCAAGGAGGGTGCCATGGTGCCGCACAGCGTTCCGCGAAGGCTCGTTCAGTTTAAGGTGTATGATGTGCATCTTTGCTATGTGCTGCTACTTCTTCGTCCGGTTGACGTCGAACCAAGTTGCAAGATACCGGGCGCCACGGTGAATGAGCCTTTGGTCACGCAGAGCGTGGTGAAAAGGGAAAGGTTTTCGAGAAGTATGAGGACGCTCAGCAAGAGCCTTGACAAAGCGTCTTCGCTAATGGTGGCATGGGTGAATGGGTCAGTTGCTCTTGGCCACAAGTTTGTCGTCGTCAATTGCGGTTTCCTATAGCAGCTTTCTGATTTAACTTGAGTGTGGTACACGGCGAATTAAGTAAGAGATTATGCTCGAGATTCAGCAGAAACGATTTACAAACTATACTGGAGCTACCGGCTGGATGAGAAGTTTGGTTTATCGCTCGATGGTAACGAGCGAAAACCATCGACGGACTGAACTTTGTTCTGCAAACTCAACGGCACTCAGCAACAAATATCCAACAACGTGCGGTAAGCGAGGACTTGAATAAACTACGTGAACGTATCGTTCGAATATTCGACTTTTATTTAGGTCCGTTACATTTTTTGCTTATCAGTTCCATCGACGTTCGTCTTGCAACCGGAGTCCAAGAGCAAAGAATAAGCAGTAACGTAGTCAATATCCTAGCGCAAATACTATGAGCGAAAAGTGTGTAGCACAGCGTGTTTCAGCGACGTCGCTATTGCTTGTTTGCGTTTTGACCAATGCTCTGGTCAAAACGCAAACAAGCAATAGCGACGTTGAGAAACACCTGCGAGGTCCTCTTTTGTAGGTTGAGAGCAAACTTTTTGTTAAAGACAACAGCCGAAGTATAGCTGGCCCTTACGTACCCATTTGCTTTATAGACTTTCGAGGACTCTCCGTAATATATCTCACAGAAAAAACATGGCTGGGATCAGAGTATGGAGCTTAAGTTTTCTCTTTTTCTATGTTCCGTAGGAAATACTTAGAGCTTGCACAGTCGCTGGTTAAGTCAAAATACCAGCTTCATTACCGGCAAAAGTGCCAATTGAATAGACGATCCTGGCAAGTGTCAATTGAATAGACGACTCACAAGCTCCTGTTTGTTGCTTGCTGTTCTCTACGGACTTGCGCTATAAAGCTTTGTACTAAATAAGCAACTGGCGACAAAGTTAAAGACCCTTCTCACTGCAGCATGAGGGTGAAGTTGGCCAGATCGTCCTCCGAGTACACGTCTTCGTCTTCTTCAGTACTAGCGCTACTCTCCTGAGGTCCTTCTCTCTTGCTGATACGAGGCTTGGTGGCTGTCAAAAGAAAATAATCTGCCGAGACTGCACGTTCCTGGCGTTGCTGCAGTTGCTGCGTACGCAGAGCACCAGGAGTAGGTGCCGCCGACTTGGCAGGCATTCTTGCATTGACTGGGGACCTTGCAGATGAGACAGTGGATAATCGTGCAGATACGCTAGCTGTGCGGTGAAAACTACCAGAAAGCGTGAGTGTCTCCAGATCCGACAAGAGGACGATACCTGGGGCATTACGCGAGCTGCAACTCGACTCTGTGGACTCGGGCGGCAGCTTGGAAGTTGTAGCTCGCAGGCTAAGCCGTGAGTTATACTCCTGAACGTCTTTGTCCGACTCTTCATCTTTATCATCGTCATCCAGCCCACCGATGCTGCACTGGCTGCTGATACTTCCCACACTTCGTTGACTACGTTGACTGCGTTGGTTGTGTTGACTGTGTTGACTGCGTTGGTTGTGTTGACTGTGTTGACTGTGTTGACTGCGTTGACTGTGTTGACTGTGTTGACTGCGTTGACTGTGCTGACTGTGTTGACTGCGTTGACTGTGTTGACCCCTTGAGCTTGAGATAGATGAGGTCAAGCGCAGCTCTAGATCCGGATGCGCTCGGTCGATTTCTTCCTGCTCCGAGTCAAATATTGTCCCTCGTGAAGCTGCAAAGCTACGAGAAGTCGACGCGAGCATCGAAGCCATGGAGTTTGAGAAGTGGCGGGCTCTTGAGCTTATTTGCTCGACGCGGTCCGTATTATGATTATCGTCTGGGCTGAACTTTGCACACAACAAAC